>JAKELG010000807.1:0-10817 GCA_021527035.1 Lactarius vividus | reverse complement strand
TCGCGCGCATCAAGGCGCTGCGAGAGGTGGGCACCAACCCACTGGCTATCATGCGTGGTCAAGCTGGGGCTTGACGCTGAAAAGGGGGTGATGTTACGTTTCGTTCTCGGATTGCTCGGCCGGTTGTGAACTCTGACGTACTCGTGATGACTCGGTATGTCGGGAGTAATGTGTCATGGACTTCGGATCTTACTGCCTCGTGTTTCCGCTGACTGATGTCTCTATTGTTGTACGTGTTACGAATTACGCCTGCTGACTGATGCCTCTATTGTTGTACGAGTCTCTGATTACGATGACGACTGCGCATTCTATTATTAGAATACGTTACTTACGCTATTGGTTACTTACAAGTTCGAGCGGAGCTAGAACTGGCTTCCTTACTTGTATTTAAACACACAGTAGTACAGACCGGGATCTCCATCTTGGTCTTCTTCCAATACCACATCCTCTACTCGTCTCCTGTGCTAAGGGCTCGCGGAGTCCTTAAGTGAACTAGCTCCGGCATATCCCTCTTCGACCAAGAAGGGATCCCCGTGACCATATCTCCATCTTCCTCTGTGAATGGTAGATCAGCCGACCGTCACTTACCTGCCCGGTACCACGTGTCACCTCGTCTTTGAATATCTCAACTCTCGTACCGCTCGTCCAACTCACTGCTATTACATCGTCGATAACCTCGAGTGGGAATATATTCGCAAAGTCCCCGGTCCACCTCCGAACGTCCCCGTAGAAGAGACGCTGTACACCTACAGAGATTCCACAGGCACGTATTGGCCCCATCCCGCAGTCTTCCCCGAGCACTCGGACAATCACAGGTTTCACCCCCGAGGGAACCCACGTCATAACAGCGCCTAAGTCAGGCAAACGTCCGTGGTAGACGTTACACCCCGGGTTTCACACCGGTTGTTCCCATGTCGCAGCTAGCCTCGGAACTTCCCCATCCTTATTCTCTGACGCCAGCTATACCCCCGCGTCGACTCAGGCCTGACCCTCGCCTCGCATCTCTTGATGATGACGAGGAGCCGATTGATGAGGGGGAAGATGAAGAGTCCGACGACCCTGGTCTGCCATTCTTCCTCAACGCCTCTGATACCCCGTTCTTTTTCCCCCTCATGATCCCTTTGGAAGATGATGTCACGAAAGTCCTGGCGAAGTACATCTACTATTGTCGGGACTACCGCGAGATTGTCGGAACCTTGGGAAGAGGCAAAGCGTGTTACTGCCAAGAGGTCTATCTGTCTACACCCCGCCCTACGGCCATGCACCCTGCTATCTCCCCTCATCAGCTCGCCGTTTTCAGCCCGCAAGATCCCCGTGCCGTTACTATCAATGAGGTCCTGAGCGAGCTCAAAAACCCCCGTCTGTCGGCGGAGGTTGCGAGATTGCGGCAGTGCCTCGGGGACAAGATCACTCTGGATGCGCGTCGAGCAGACCTAAGGCGGCCCGAGCAAGAAGCTGTGAGGGATCAATTCCACTTAGACACTACGCTAGAGGGCATCACCAAACGCCTGCAGTATGCCGGCGCCATCCCACTAATAACCGACAAATTCGTCGAGCTGACCACTCGCCCGGTACGCCCTCGACACCTCCGCCCTGAACTCCCCCTTGTACCGCGACCTGGCGGGCCGGTTGAGATGCCTCGTCTCATGGACGGGCCTAGCCGCACACAGAAGCAACGCAAATGTTATCTATGCAAGAAGCGAGGGCATAAGATGAGTGAGTGTCCGAATCGACCGCCATCTGGGGTGTGCACATGGTGCGCGAGCCGAGCCCATGAGTCGGCTAACTGCCTCATCCATCGCCTCGCGCCTATCACTCCGGCGTTTGAGGAGCCCTCGGAGCGCCCTCGCTGGTGCGGGAAGTGCCTGAGGTTCGACGCGCGACACGATGAGATCGAGTGTCCGCAGTACGAGATGTGTCGGCGGTGTGGGGAGCGGGGCAGGTACTTGTTCCTGCGACGGCACGTATGCCCGGTGGACAACCGGGACGACGAAGCTAATGACCCCAGTGCTGATGTGTACGACTATGTTGGCAGTGACTGAAGTCGTGGCGACTTCAGGTCTAATGGGGGGGTAATGTTACGATTCTTTCTCCCTTTCCCATGGACGCTTCCATTCCTTGCTTCTTATTCCCGTACCCCACCATGTTACGCCCATAACTCATCACGCGCCCAATCGTTTCCCATGATTCCTTCGCCGCACGATACGCCTTTACGTCCCCTTCCTTGTATATCAAAGTTCACGGCGCCCCGGACTCAGCTGACTCCCATATAATCCCGCGCAATCACCATATTCCTTACTATGGACCTGCCTTTGTTCTACTTTTGCTTAAGACCCCACGTATTGCGCCATATGTTTGTTACGTACAAACACCCTGTACTAGTATATAAGTCACACGCTACCTAGCTTGTACGGTAGACTTGACTTCTTGTGTAATACCACATCGTTGTCAACTCACGAACGACTTTAGCTCGCTGTTTCGCTTGAGCACGACTTTGGTTCGCCTTTGCGCTTGAACCCCAGAACCCCCGACTACCACTCACGTGTCTGAGGAGACCGCATAGTGCTTATTCATCATCGAACTTAGCCCTAACCGGCTAGCTCACGTCCCGTTACCTCGGCCTGAACGACTTAGTGACGTGCACGTCGCACATAACGTTCCTGTGGTAACGTTACATGAATCCCTGCTCAACTCGAGACTTAAAAGCCAGAAAGATATCGTCGAAGCCCTCATCATCCTCTCTCTATCACTCTGGCTTCCTCTCATCCCTACTCGCAACAATGTCCGTTTCCTCTGCCGCCGATGCCATCGCTCGCGTTGCCTCAAACACAGGCCCCATCACCAGTCAAGAGCTCATCACGGCTCTGCAAAGCCTCGTCCCCGCCGAACACACCGCCGACACCAGCAACGTCGCCAGCTGGTGGCTCATCACCGAAGATGGACAGCGTCTCAACACGGTCCCGCTCACAACGCCCGAAGTTGATAGGCTTCGCGCAGCTCTCTGCGACAGTGAGGAGTCCTCACCTCAACCTCTCCCAGTCCGAGTGGAGCAGTGGGTCGAGGAGCCCGTCACCAGCAACGTTACGATGGCAAGAATGGAAGCGAGAGGTGAAGTGGTGGCAAGTGGCGGAGGACTGGAGGAAGGAGCAGCTTCGGAGGGCGACCAAACGGCGGTCGGAGATGATGGAGTGGCGGAAGCAAGGAGCGGTGGAACGCATGAGACGATATTGAAGCAGGCGCGAGGCAGCCTCCAAGATTACTACCCAGATGAGCACCCGCTCATCATCACCGCCACCGATACTGACGACCCCCGTGAAACCCCCTATGCATGCGACACCGCGGGGCACCTGTTGTACCGAGGAGGAGTCCGAGCTGACGCTCCTCCCCTCTTCCCCTTACTTCAACTCCGACACCGCACCGTAGGGCCACCCCCTCACGGATACAAGTACAACCGGGGAGAGGACTTTGTCCACTACCCCATCACCGATGGGCAAGGGCGCACCCGCCAAGCCGCGTACATACAGATCATCATGAACGCGGATCCGTTGGTGTTAGGACTGGTGGAGGACAGCGAGAAGGTGTACTCTAAGCCACTGTACGCTGAGCCGCAGGTCAGGGCCCAAGGTAAGCCCCATTATCCTCAGGAGGACCTCATGGTCTTCGCTGGCGGGTACCATGACTGCCCTTGCTTCGATCGTGCCCTCGAGGAGCTGCACGACGCGAGCCTCAAGGCCGAAGTTCACCGCTACCGGTCATACACGTACGAGGCTGAGCGCATGGAGCAACGGCTCCACCAGCTGGCCGCTGTGTTGGGAAGCATCAAGGGTGAGCTGGCGCGTAGCAAGTTCTGCCTCGAGATGGCGAACACACTAGACCGCATAGAGGAGGCACAGTTGGGATGGATGGGTGGAGCTGGAGACCGCAGGCAGCGTGGGCGCCGCACCTGAAAAGGGGGTGATGTTACGATACGATACGAGAACGGGGCAGGACTCTTACTATATGGTTATGACTACGATAGTAAGTAGGAATTAGTCATGGACTTCACGGATCAGTCAGCAAGAGGAGTACTAGCATGTGATAACTAGTATGACTCATTCCTAGGATAGCGGTAGTAGGGTTCGAGCTACTTACGCTAGTGGACATTACGTCGAAGAGGAGCTTTAAAGCTACCTCTACAATATGTATAAATAGTGGGCTGCGAAGACCAAGATACACCATCTTGGTCTTCTTCAAATACCACTCGTCTTCAACTTGCTCTTTTCACGGGCCTTCGCGCCTCCTATTCTCTACCTCTATTATCCTGACCTTCGTGTCTAGGACGCTGGCACTTTCAAGTCGTCAACTTGGAGTTGCCTTAGTACTACTCGGACGAATACTGTGGATCGCACTCGTTGTATTCTATGGGATTACAGAGACTCTGAAGGAGTCTCTTCGGTCTGCTAAGTTGTGAACGCCTTTATACGAAGTCCAAGTCAGACTAATGCAGTGGTAGCGTTACAACGAGGTTCCAAACAACATGAACACAAGTCCATACAGAAGTAAAGAGTCAAAACAAGTCAAGGCACTGATGGAGAAGTGGAGTCTAGGGTGGCTAACATTGATAGCCCCTTTGGTAACAAAATAAAAGACAAATGGAGCAAAGTAAAACAAGATAACAAAAGTCACACACAGTGTTATGGTTCTGTCTTGGACTGCCCGGCCTGGTTTCGAACTCTGACGTGTTCATGATGACTTGGCACACTGGTAGTAATACGTCATGGACTTCGGATCTAACTGCCTCATGTTTGGATGACTGATGCCTTCTATTGTTGTATGTGATAGTGATTATCCTGCTGACTGATGCTCTCCATTGTTGTACGTGTTTTGGATTACGATGACGACTGCAGATTCTATTGTTAGAATATGCTACTTACGCTATTGGCTACTTACAAGTTCGAGCAGAGCTAGAACTAGTTCCCTTACATGTATTTAAGCTCGTAGTACTACAGACCAGGATCCCCATCTTGGTCTTCTTTGAATACCACCCAGTCTACTCATCTCCTGTGCTAAGGGCCTGCAGGTGCCGTTAAGTGAACTAGCTCCGGCATATCCCTTTGAGACCAAGAGGGATCCCCGTGACCTCTATCCCCAGTACCTTCGTGTATGGTGGACACTCCAACCGTGACGTACCCGCCGAATACCACGTGTCACTTAGTCTTCGAATATCTCAACTCTCATACCGCAAGACCGACCCACTGTTACTACATCATCGACAACCCTCATTGGAGGTACATCCATAAGGTCGACAGTCCTCCCCCGAATGTACCACTTGATCTTCCCCTCTATACCTACCGCGACTCCACCGGAGCTTACCAGTGTCATCCCGTGGTCTTCCCTGACTCCCCCGACAACCACCAGTATTACCCCAAAGGGAACCCACGCCACTCCGAGGCCTAAGTCAGGCAAACATCCGTGGTAGACATTACACACAGAGAAAGTCTGAAGCATCGGATCATAACATGAGCCCCTCTCTAAGTCAACTCTTCCTAGAGTGCTTCAAAGTCTACATGGTCATATACATCAGCGTCCCTATTGTTGTAAGGGGTAGGGCTTTGAGGGGATTGGCAGCGATGAGTACGAAGGAAATTGAAGGGGCCATAGGTCCCACAGCATTGGCAAAGCTCATACTTGGGGCACTTGATTTCTTTGTGGGTATTGCTGGTCTGACACTTGCCACACCACTTGGTACGCTCTTCTGGGGCTGGCCAAAGACACTGGTAGGCGAAGTGGTCTGTACTTGAGCACCTCCAGCAGTACCTTTGTTTGCAGGGGCAGGCAAAGGAGAGGTGGTCTTCTGATTGACATCTGAAGCAGAGTTTGATGGTGCTGATCTTGTTCTTGCACTTCTTCCTTTCTCCCAAAGGGCTAGGTCCCTCGGGTTCATCATGGAGCTGTGGCATAGTGTGGAAGTGGAGGAGGCCTGGTGATGGGGCGATGTGGAGTGTGGGCACTGGTGGAGAAGGAGGTGAAGGAGGGTGGAGGATGTTCCACCGGTCCGATATGCGAACCAGTGCTTTGTGTTCTTGTAGGCATTGCCTAGCACTTGTTAGTTGCATGTCAATGTCTAATAGGTGTCTCTTGAGGGGGGCCATTGTGTTGTACAGGTCTTTTACCTGTTTCTGGATGGTCTCTTGGTTCCGCAAGAGTCTGCAGACTCGGTGCACCTCGGCAGTGAGGCGGTTGTTGTTCAGGTCTTCTAATACCTTGTCCACTTTGGCAGCTAGGGCATGGCCCTCTTTGAAGTTCTCCATCTGTGCTGGGGAGATGGGGGGTGCTGGATTTTCTGGGTCATCGTCTCAAGGGAGGAGGAAGAGGGGTAGTCCATAACGAGGGAGGTTTTTGTGTTACGTTTCGTCTCGGACTGCCCAGCCCGGTTGTGGACTCTGACGTATTCACGATGACTTGGTATGTCAGGAGTAATGTGTCATGGACTTCGGATCATGTTGCCTCGTGTTTGGATGACTGATGCTCGCTATTGTTGTACGTGATAGTGATTAGGCCTGCTGACTGATGCCTCTTATTGTTGTACATGTTTCGAGTTACGATAACGACTGCGCATTCTATTATTAGGATACGCTACTTACGCTATTGGTTACTTACGAGTTCAAGCGGAGCTGGAACCGGCTTCCTTACTTGTATTTAAGCTCACAGTAGTACGGACCAGGATCCCCATCTTGGTCTTCTTCGAATACCACATCCTCAACTCGTCTTCTGTGCTAAGGACTTGAGAAGTCCTTAAGTGAACTAGCTCCGGCATATCCCTCTGCGACCAAGAAGGGATCCCCGTGACCTTATCTCCATCTTCCTCAGTGAATGGTAGATCAGCCGACCATAACTTACCCGCCTGGTACCACGTGTCATCTTGTCTTTGAGTACCTCAACTCCCGCACCGCTCATCCAACCCATTGTTACTACATCGTCGACAACCTCAACTGGGAGTATATTCACAAGGTCCCCAATCCGCCTCCCAACGTTCCTATCGCAGAGACGTTGTACACCTATAGGGACTCTACAGGCACATATTGGCCGCATCCCGCAGTCTTCCCAGAGCACTTGGACAACCACAGATTCCACCCTCGAGGGAACCCACGTCACAACAGCGTCTAAGTCAGACCAACGTCCGTGGTAGACGTTACATTAAGACCAAGATCCTTCAACGTGGCTTCCGCAGTAACAACCCGCGACCTTTGGATCCCATTCCGACCGTATCACATCGACAGAAGAGGGGAACGCAACGTCCCTAAACAGTACCTCAAAGGAGCATTTTGGCAAACAGAACAAGGAGATCCAGGCTACGTAGTTCTCTACACTTACAAGGACGGCAAAACCGGACTCATCCTGGTAGAATTCAACTTCGACCACACTTGCTGGACGGAAATCAGGTGGGACGAACTCCACGGCAAACTACAAGTCGTCAGACCTGCAGGATCAGGCCTTCATCTCGACATTCGCCAAAGCGAAACGACTACTAGAGATCAGTGGGGACCTATCGACGGACAAGAAGAACCAGTCCGCTCCCCTACTCCCAAGACACCGGCACCCTCCCCATCTTTGGGAAGCAACCCCGAGGAAATCCGCATCCTCGAAGCACAAGCAGAAGAAGAAGAAGCGCAACTGGGATTACTAGCTGAGTCCATCCCTACAGATATGACCACCACAATCACCGAACAACCAACTACATTCCAGGAACCCGCGCGTATCAGTCGCGGCGGAGGACCCCCACCCGGAGGACACGGAGGTGGAGGCGGAGACGATGGAGGAGGAGACCCCGGAGGACCCCTCTTCACGGGACCAAACGTGTCAAGCGGAACCAAGCCCGAGAAATTCATGGGCAGGGAACCCCTCGTATTCACTGGGGATCGCACCAAAGTCCAACAGTTCCTCACTCAATGGGAGCTGTTTGTAGAAACCAACTACGACAACCCTGCGTTCACTCTTCCCTATCGCAAAGCACTGATCTTTCTCACCTACATTCAAGGAGAGCACGTCAACGAATGGGTCCTGTCCACCACCAAATGGGTCAAAGCGTACAAAGCCAAGCACGGACCCTACGACAAATGGATCTGGGAGGCCATCGAACTCAGCTTCCACAACACCTTCGCCGACACCCTTGAGAAGGAAAGGGCGCAACAGGAACTCCAGAAAGGCTTCCGGATGGAAGGTCAAGACATCGACTCCTATGTCGCCAAATTTGAGAAAGCAGTCAGAGAAGCGGGATATCACTTCGACGACTCTCTAGTCCTCGACAAGTTCACCAGTGGACTTCCAGTGGAACTCTACAAGAACGCGTACAACTTCCACAGTCCAAACACATATGCACAATGGAAGACAGCCACGCTCGAGCAACAGCGCAAGTGGATGCATCTCCAGACGCGTTTGGGGGGACATAAACCCCCGGGACCCGGTAAGCCGGGCAATACTTCCCTTAGAACTTTCAACGCTCCAAACCGCCCTCAGCAGCCGTGTCAAGGATGGCAGGCATTCCGAAACCATCCGGACGCCATGGACACCACCCCAGGAAGAGTCAGGGCCCGTCTTGCAGGATCCGAAGAAATCGATTACACCCGACCCCCATACACCCCACAAGGGGGACGACCCAACAAGGGGATTATAGATGCAAGCAACGTCAAATGCTTCAATTGTGGCAAACTAGGTCACTTCCAACGCGACTGCCGCCAACCGCGCAGGCCGAAACCCAACACGAATTGGCAACCCCGCCAAGGAAGGGGGGCGTTCATAGAAGAAGTCCAGAGCGTCCAAGACGAACCTCTAATCCAATTCGAAGATGACGGCGGCAGTAGCCGCGGCGCCCGCGCCACCACTGACACGCCACAAGAACGGGCGACCAGCTGGATAAACGGAGTCCGAAACCTTGACGATGAAGCCAGGGACTTGGTAGTTCGGGACTTGTTGGGGCGAGAGGATTTTCAAAGCGCCTGAACCTGACGGCCTGGGTGAGGGCATTACGGTGTAATTCTGTGTTCATAACGCGCTATCAATCTATGCATGTTCCAGTTTGATTGCGCGCAAGTTACGCCATGGCCGACAAACGAGCACTAGTGGATTCCGGAGCCACCAACAACTTCATACATCCGGACTTCGTCAAGAGAATGAGGCTAGGCCTCAAGGAGCTAGACCGTCATCGAAAGATCTGGAACATTGATGGCACGCACAACAAAGGGGGCAAGATTACCCACTGCGTGGATCTGGAAGTACAGACCAAGGGGATCGTCAAGGAAATGCGATTCCTCATAACCAACGTAGGAGGAGAAGACATAATACTAGGGTACCCATGGTTGGCGACCTTCCAACCCGATATCCAATGGGCAACGGCCACACTTAACGAAGCTGAGTACCCAGTCGTCCTCCGCACTATCAACCCTACCAGACCACAAATAGATCTGGTCATAGCACGACTCATACTCGAGAAGTTGCTGCTCCCCAACAAACAGAAGATCGAAGAGCAATTGCGACGGGAATGCGACCTCGAAGACACTCGCCTACACGCAACAATGTCGACCGAAATGGCTATAGAAGCCAAACAGTACATGGACAAGAAGGCGGTCCCGGAAGAATACCAACGACACGTCAAGATCTTCAGCGAGGAAGAATCCAATCGCTTCCCGTTATCAAAACCCTGGGATCACGCAATTGACTTCAAACCAAACGCACCGGACACGATCGGACTGCAAAATCTATCCAATGAGTCAAACGGAAGACAAAGCGCTCAAGGAATGGATCGACGAACAACTGGCCAAGGGGTATATCAGACCCTCTAAATCCCCGTACGCATCATCCTTTTTCTTCATCAAAAAGAAGGACGGAAAGCTACCCCCGTACAGGACTACCGGAACATCAACAACTGGACTATACGCAACCAATATCCCCTCCCGCTCATCCCGGAACTCATCGCAGACTTAAGCGGAGCGTTCATATTCACCAAACTGGACATTCGCTGGGGGTACAACAACGTGAGAATCAAGGAAGGCGACCAGGAAAAAGCAGCGTTCAGACAAAATACGGACTTTTTGAACCAACGGTAATGTTCTTCGGACTAACCAACTCACCGGCAACGTTTCAAACCATGATGAACGAGATCTGTAAAGACCTCATCGCATACCACAAGACCAAAGGCACGATCATCAGGGTATACATGGACGATATAGGCATAGCGACTCAGTCAACAGAACAAGCACACATCGACGCGGTACACGACATCCTGGACCTGCTAGAGGAAAATGACCTGTTCCTCAAACCAGAAAAATGCATCTTCCACGCCCCAAGCATCGATTACCTGGGGGTAATCATTGAAAAGGGGGTGACACGCATGGACCCCGTCAAAATTTCCGGCATTAGAGAGTGGCCAACCCCAAAAAACGTCAAACAGGTGCGATCATTCCTAGGTTTCTGCAACTTTTACCGCGCTTTCATTCGAAACTTCGCCACACATGCCCGACCTCTCAACAAACTCACACGCAAAGACACAGAATGGATGTGGACAACAGTGGAACAAGAAGCGTTTGACAAGATCAAGAAACTCGTCACGGAAGAACCGGTCCTTGCACACGCCGAACTAGAAGACCAATTCAAGCTCGAAGTAGACGCGTCAGGATTTGCAGTAGGAGCAGTACTCCTCCAACGCAAGGACGACGGCAAAAGACACCCCATCGCATACTACTCAAACACACTCAGCGCAGCGGAACGGAACTACGACATCTACGACCTGGAACTCCTGGCAATCGTGAAAGCACTCCGGAACTGGCGTCACTATCTCGCGG
>JAKELG010000806.1:0-11040 GCA_021527035.1 Lactarius vividus | reverse complement strand
CTTCTCGCTAAGATTTTCGCGAACTGGTGGTAAGCGCTGGGAGTTTCAACTTTATTGTGGAACTGCTTAGCTTCGATAGCTAATTCCGTGGCCGTGGTGCGTAGATGGGTTTCTTCCTCTAGTTCCGTACTATGTCTTCTTTCTTCCTCCGTGGTGATGCTTCCTATGATGTTTTCTCTTTGTTGGGATTGATGGATCGGATGACGACTGGGAGCATTTTCTCATGTTATAGTGGCGTATCTCCAGTTTATTGTGGGTTCGTAGGTGGCTAGCCAGGGTATCCGAGTACAATGTCTTCGTTTCCGAGGTCGGTGACTAGAAAACGCATCTTTTGTCGTCGCTGGTTAGTTTGTACTTCCAGGTCCACGAAGTGAGTGATACTGCCCGCTTTGTTCTCCGTATTGTCAATATTCCATATTCTTCCTGGGATGTTCCAGTGTTTGGAGCCCAAGGCCCATTCGTTTTGCGAATGAAGGGCGTATGAAGTTGTCTGTTGCTCCGGAGTCTACTAATGTTTGATGTCGGCCATTGCGTTATTCGTGCGAATCGAGACTGGAATTCTAAGAGACCGATAGCGAGTCATGATTACAGAATTACAATTAACCGCCCTCACCCAGGCCGATGGGTTTCAGGCGTTCTGAAAACCCTCTTTTCCCCACATTTCTTGGAGGATGAGGTCCTTTACATCGTCCGATTCTCCAGCTACTCCTGCTAGCCAGTCTTTGGCCCTTTGTTGCGGTGGTGCGGAGTTTGCTACTCTGACTTGCGCGGGCGGTTCTTCTTGCGTGTAGTAGTCCGTGTCCGCCATTCGACTGGTGGTAGCTCTACGGCGTGGCTGTTGACAATTGCGTGAGAAGTGTCCGGTCTGGTTACAGTTGTAGCAGACGACTGTCCTCATGTCTCGAGGTGGCGGTCCTCCACCTCTTCCGTATCCCCCCCGTTGCGGTCTGGGGATGAAGGGTCTATTTGCATCTCCTACTTCGGCTACTCTTGCACGCGTTCTGTCCGCGGAGGTATCCATTGCGTTTGGGTCGAATCTGGGAGGTGGTGGTCCTCGTGGTGGGCCCCAGTTGGGGGGTTGTGGCCTCCAGCGGGGTTGTGCCGATGATGGTGGTGTCTTGGTTTTGAAAGTTGTCGAGACGTGCCTTCATATGTATGTACTGCTTCTGTCTTCGTAGTGCGCACCTCTTCCAGTCTTCGAACGTAAGTGGTTCGTCCAGTTCGTAGACCTTCATGAATAGGGCTCGTGGTAGTCCCGCGGTAAATCGGTCGATGGTTTGTCGATCGTTTAGATTGTAGTGAGCTTTTCTGGCGAGCTGCTCAAACTTACCACATACGCATCGATGTCCTCTCCGGTCATCTTGATTCCCTTCTGCAGCTCTGCTTGCGCTTGTTCTTCCTCGAGTATGTTTGAGAATCGTTTGGCGAATTCGGCGGCTACATGATTCCATAGGGTCTGGGAGTATTGACTCACTCCTCGTCGTACTTCTCGATTGAGCCATTCGAGGATGGACAGCGTCCATTCGCTAACATTGATCCCTTTGACGTACCCAAGGAAAAGGAGGGATCGCCTGTATTCGTTTTGCATGATGGGGGCATCCAGGTTCATCCCCCAGTATACGTGCCATTGTGTAAGGAATGCCTCGTATTTAGTGCGGTCTCCATCAAAAACTGTCGGGGGTTCACCTGATAGTCTGTCTGATCCATGTCCTCCGCCTGGGGCTCCTGGTGGTCCCGGTGGTCCTGGAGGTCCTGGAGGTCCTCCTCCTGGCGGTCGTCCTCCTCCCGGGAATCCTCCGCCTGTTGGTCCTTGTCCTGGGAAACCGCCTGGTAGTCCTCCGGGTGGCGGTGGTGGCCCCTCTGGTGGGTCTGGATGATCTGGTCCTATGGCACGAAATAGTGCTGCGTCGTCCTGCGGTGAATCTGTGTCCCGTATTTGGGTTGATGGGGTTGAGGATAGCTTCGGCTTCTTCCCTGATGCGTTGCACTTCCTTCCATTGCTTGCGTTTCGGTGAACTGTGGCCATAGGGCTTCGAATGTGAATCTCCTCTGGTACTGTGATGTGTAGAGACTCAGCTATATGCGCCAGTAGGCTTGCGTCGTCTCCTGTTCCTGGTCGTGCCTCGCTTTCTGTGGCGGTGTGTTCTTCCGCGTGTTCTTCGTGACTTGATTCTGATGAGGCTCGTTCTCTTGGTTGTTCTCGTTCTTCTTCTTCGCTGCTGCTGCTATCTCCGTCTAGCGATCCCCAATCGTCTCCGTGAAGTTCTCTTGAGTCGATGTCGCAGCGGTAGTGCCTTCCGGCTGGTCTGACGACGTCCCACCGATTGTCTATCGGGTTCCACGTAATCTCCGTCCAACAGAAGTTGGAGTAGTTAAACTCAACTGGACGGTATCGGATTGCCTCTCCTGGGAAGTCTACGAAATACCCAGTATCTCCTCTATATTCCCTCCACCTGGCTGCGCCTAGGAATCGTCGGGGTACTGATCTTTCTCCTCTAGTTTCGAGGTTGTAGGGTCGAAAATTTCTCCACTGATCTCGTGTTGTGAACGCCACGGTTGGATATCTTGGTCTTAATGTTACGCTACCACAGCGTTTAGTTCGACTTGAACTCGGATGAGGGCGTTCACGACTTAGCTGGTCGTAGACACTTATGTAGTGTCTCCGTAATCCCGTAGAACACTACTAGGGCAATCCACAAGAGGCGCCCCACCAGTATTAAGGCAACTCCGACTTGGTGTGTCGACAGGGCCAGGGTCTTAGACTCGGAGGTCAAGACTGATAAGAATGTCGCCCCTTTAGAGAGAAGGGAGGGACTAGGGCGTTTGGCCAGAAGACGAGTGGAAGAGTGGTATTTGAGAAGAAGACCAAGATAGCGCATCTTGGTCTCCGTGGTCCACTATTTATACATATTGAAGAGGTAGCTTTAAAGCTCCTCTCGAACGTAGCAACTACTAGCAGTAATAGCTCGAACCCTACTACCGCTATCCTAGTAATGAGTCATGCTAGCAATCACATGCTAACACGACGCGCTGACTGATCCTACTGTCCATGACTAATTTCTACTTACTACCGTAGTCATAACCGTATAGTAAGCGTTCACTTCAATCCTCGTATCGTAATATGAGTCCGATCGTAACATTTGGTACTCGGATATCCTTGGCTAGCAACATACGAACCAACGATAAACTGGAGATACGCCACTATACACGAGAAAATGCTCCCAGTCGTCATCCGATCGATCAACCCCACCAAAGAAGATCACGTCATAGGAAACATTATCACAGAAGAAGAGAAAGAAGACGCAATAGCGGAACTGGAAAAAGAAACCCATCTATGCACCACGGCCACGGAACTAGCCATCGAAGCTAAGCAGTTCCATGATAAAGTAGAACTCCCCCCAGCTTACCACCAGTTCGCGAAGATCTTCAGTGAGGAAGCGTCCAACTGATTCCCCCCTTCTAGACCATGGGACCACGCCATTGAATTTAAAGAAGACACCCCATTGGCGATCGATTGCAAGGTCTATCCTATGACACAGGAAGAAGACGGCAAACTCAAGGAATTCTTGGATGAACAACTGAAGAAAGGATATATTCGCCCATCGAAGTCTCCTTACGCATCATCCTTTTTCTTCATCAAAAAGAAAGATGGAAAACTACGACCGGTACAAGACTACAGGAAGATAAACGCCGTCACTATTCGCAATCAGTACCCACTGCCCCTTATCTCAGACCTCATCACGGACCTAAGCCAAGCACACACCTACACAAAATTGGATGTCAGATGGGGATATAACAACGTACACATCAAAGAAGGAGACGAACACAAGGCAGTGTTCAAAACACGGTACGGACTCTTCGAACCCACGGTCATGTACTTTGGACTCACCAACTCCCCGGCAACTTTCCAAACAATGATGAACACGATCTACCGAGACACCATCGCAAAGCACGAGGCCAAAGGAACAATCATACGCGTCTACATGGATGATATTGGCATAGCGACTAGGGACCCGGCGGGACAAAAGGAACACGAGGAAGCAGTCTGCGACATACTACAAGTAGCCCTGGAACACGATCTCTACTTCAAGCTTGAAAAATGCCTCTTCCACAAGCCGCAAATGGATTACCTGGGGGTAATCCTTGAAAAGGGGGTAACACGCATGGACCCGGTAAAAATTTCCGGCATCAAGGACTGGCCAACACCCACGAAGGTCCGTGACGTCCGCTCATTCCTGGGCTTCTGCAATTTTTACTGACTCTTCATTCGCGGCTTCGCTACACACGCCAAACCGCTCAACAAACTTACACGGAAGGACACGGAATGGAGATGGACCAAAGAAGAAGACAAAGCGTTCCAGAAGCTCAAAACATTGGTCATGGAAGAACCGGTACTCGCACATCCAAAACTTGAGGACCCATTCGAACTCGAAGTAGACGCCTCGGGATTCGCAATGGGAGCAGTGCTACTCCAAAGGAAGGAAGACGGTAAAAAACACCCAATAGGATACTACTCGGCAACACTCAGCGAAGCAGAGAGAAACTACGACATATACGACCTGGAACTCCTCGCAATCGTCAAAGCCCTCCGACACTGGAGACCACTGCTGGCCGGATCACCACACAAGATCAAAATTTACTCGGACCACATGAACCTCCAATACTGGAAATTACCACAAAAGATAAGTCGAAGAGTCGCTAGGGAAGTGTTGGAACTCATGGAGTATAACTTCGAGATTCACCACATCCCAGGAAAGAAAAACGGTCGCGCCAACGCACTATCTAGATGACCAGACTACAACCAAGGCGAACGAGACAACGAAGACGTGGTAGTACTACCCGAAGATGTATTCGCGCGGATAACCACCGTACAGGCAGCACAAAACCCCCCACAGAAAGAAATAATCCTATGCTATTGGGTGGACCCCCAACAACTGAAATACGTTAACGGGGCATGGTATCGACAAGGGAAGTACATGATCACTGGATCTCTAGACGAAAAACGGGAACTCATTGCGGCACACCATGACCCACCAGTACACGGACACCCCAGAATCACACGAACTACGAGGCTGGTAGAAAGAAGATACTGGTGGCCGGAACTGAAGCTGGACGTCCGAAACTATGTACAAGGATGTGCAGAATGTCAACGACATAAAGTCAACACGCGCCCTACCAGAGCCCCCCTGATGCCCATCACACCCAAAGAAGACGCACTCCCGTTCGAAACCATAGCCCTCGATTTCATCACAAAGCTTCCAACGTCACAGGGATTGACACCATCCTGACGATAACAGACCACGACTGCAGCAAAGCCTCGGTGTTCATCCCATGCAACGAAGAAATCACAGCTGAAGAAACCGCCGGACTCTACGCCACCCACGTCTTCAAACAATTCGGACTACCGTCAAAAATCATCAGCGACCGAGACCCCCAATTCGCGTCAAAATTCACCTGGGAACTGTGCCGAATTCTTGGAATCCAACAGAACATCTCGACGGCCTACCACCCACAAACGGACGGACAATTGGAAAGGACCAATCAATGGCTGGAACAATACCTCCCGGTTCTGGGCCAATGAGCGTCAAGATAACTGGGCAGTTTTCCTACCAATAGCAGAGTTCGCGCACAACAACTGGCCCCACGAGGCAACAAGGAAGTCTCCGTTCTCGCTTCTCATGGGATACGACCCCCACGCTGATTGGATCGATAAGCCGTCTCCAATCCCACAGATCACCACAAGACTGGAACAATTCCGAGAAGCGCGGAGAGAAGCCCAGGAGCTTATCAAAAGAGCGCAACTCATGTGGGTCAAACATCGAGATACCCCAAAGTTTCAGATAGGGGATTACGTGTGGCTAGAGGGGCGTCACCTAAGAACCAATCAACCGACACCCAAACTAGCGGCAAGACGGCATGGACCTTTCAAGATCACACAGATCCTATCGCCGGTAAACTATCAACTGGAACTTCCCACACAGTGGAGCATCCACCCAGTGTTTCACATCGATCTTCTCACACCTTATCGCAAGACGCTTATGCACGGAGAAAATTTCCAGCACCCACCACCAGATTTGGTAGAAGGAGAGGAGGAATACGAGGTCGAGAAGATTCTGGACCACCAGCATTTCGGCAGGAAAAGACGCCTACAGTACCTGATCAAATGGAAGGGATACTCCGACTTGGAGAATCAGTGGATCGACAAGGATGATGTATTTGCCGATGACGCCATAGCTGAGTACAAACTGTTAAATCCCCGATCCACCAGTAACTCAAAAGCCCGAAGGATGTTGTCGGAAAACTCATTCCCCTTTCCCATTAATCACTCTGGCTTCATCTCATCCCTCATCTCTACAATGTCCATTCCCTCTGCCGCCGATGCCATTGCACGCGTTGCCTCAAACACGGGCCCAATCACCAGTCAAGAACTCATCACCGCCCTGCAGAGTCTCGTTCCCGCAGAGCACACCACCGACACCAGCAACGTCGCCAGCTGGTGGCTCGTTACCGAAGACGGGCAACGCCTCAACCACACCCCTCTTACGACGCCTGAAGTTGATAGGCTTCGCACAGCTCTCTGCAACGACGAAGAGCCCAGTCCTCGACCTCTCCCAGTACGAGTGGAGCAGTGGGTCGAGGAGCCCGTCGCCGGCAACACTGCGGTGGCAAGACTGGAAACGGGAGGAGAAGTGGAAGCAAGTAGCGGAGGATTGGAAGAAGGAGCAACTTCGGAGGGCGACCGAACGACGGTCGGAGATGATGGAACGACGGAAGCGAGGGGCGCAGGAGCGAATGAAACGATATTGGAACAGACGCAAGGAAGTCTCCAGGACTTCTACCCAGATGAGCACCCGCTCATTGTCACCGCCACTGATACTGACGACCCCCGCGAGACCCCCTACGCCTGCGACACTGCCGGGCGTCCCCTGTACTGAGGAGGAGTTCGAGCAGACGCTCCTCCTCTCTTCCCACTCCTTCAACTCCGCCACCGCACCCTAGGGCCACCCCCACATGGGTACAAGTACAATCGGGGAGAGGATTTCGTCCACTACCCTATCACCGATGGGCAGGGACGCACTCATCAAGCGGCCTACGTCCAGGTCATCATGAACACGGATCCGTTGGTGCTGGGATTAGTAGAGGATGGGGAGAAGGTGTATTCCAAGCCCCTATACACCGAACCGCAGGTGCAGGCTAGAGGTAAGCCCCACTACCCTCAAGAGGACCTCATGGTCTTCGCTGGCGGCTACCACAATCACCCCCACTTTGATCGCGCTCTCGGAGAGCTGCACGACGTGAGTCTCAGAGCAGAGATTCACCACTACCACTTATACGCGTACGAGGCCGAGCGCATGGAGCAGCGTCTCCATCAGCTGGCCGCCGCGTTGGGAGGCATCAAAGGGGAGTTAGCACGGAGTAAGTTTTGCCTCGAGATGGCCAACGCCCTTGATCGGGTCGAGGAGGTACAGTCGGGATGGATGGGCGGAGTAGGAAATCAAGGGCGACATGGGCGTCGCGTCTGAAAAGGGGGTGATGTTGCGGTCGGACCTTTACAGGCTTAGCAGTACAAACGGAGAGGAGACTCGGACTATTACTATACGGTTATGACTACGGTAGTAAGGGAGTATTAGTCATGGACTTCGATCATCAGTCAGCACGAGTCGTACTAACATGTGATAGTTGGTATGACTCATTACTAGGATAGCTGTAGTAGGGTTCGAGCTACTTACGCTACTAGATACGACTTAAAGAGGAGCTTCAAAGCTGCCTCTAGAATATGTATAAATAGTGGCCTACGAAGACCAAGAAGAGCATCTTGGTCTTCTTCTCAATACCACTACTCTCACTCGTCTATAAGAAGGTCTTAGAGCCTTCTACTTCTAAGAGGGAACGACCCTTCTACTTCCTGACCTACAAGTCTAGGATCCTGGCCCTTTCGACACGCCAAGTCGGAGTTGCCTTAATACTATTAGGACGAGTACTGTGGATCACCTTGGTTGTGTTCTACGGACTTATTGAAACTCTGTGGACCAAGTCGACAACTAGCTAAGTCGTGAACGCCTTCATACGAGTTCAAGTCGAACTAAAAGCGCTGTGGTAGCATTACACCCTGCCTTTGAAGGGTCAGGAGTTGGGACGTTCGGGGGACACGGGCCAATCGAAGGGCTGTAGTGGAGAAAAGTTTTTCGAGATACTGCTTTGCGGGCAGCACTCTGGTGATTTCATGAAGGGGTGCACGTGGTGCGGTACGGAATGAACCGGAAATTACTTTTACCCCTGTATTAATTACCGTTTGGATCTTCTTGATGAGACCAACCTTGCGTTTGAGTGGCATCCAAAGTTGACAGCCGTAGGAGAGAACGGGGAGGCAGACGGTGTTGAAGACCAAGCGCCATGATGCTGTTGAGATCCTGTGTCTCGTGTTGCCGAGGAGTTGTAGGGCTTTGATCAAAGCCCGTGCCCTGTTACACATGTAGTCGACGTGTGTGTCCCATTTGAGTTTGTGGTTGAAGAAGAAACCGAGGTAGTGGATTGTGTTTGATGGCGTGATGGTGTAGTAGGTGTTGTGTGGCGGGTCAGGTAGAATGAGGCAGTTCGGAGGGGGCATGGGCTTTCTAGAGTAAGGTTTGGTAAAGTAGATCAGTTCCATTTTCTCGGGCTTGCATTCGAGACTCAATCGTCTCAGCCAGTCCTCGCACTGTCTATACCTTTCCCGTAGGGTGTGATTGACTTCCTCCCATGTTTCTTCATGTGCGAAGATGATGCCATCATCCACGTACATACCTAGGGATGAGTTGTTGTCTGGTGGGCGTAATTTAAGGAGCGTTGAGGTGTAGAGTGCTGATAGGATAGGTGATAGGGGTGAACCTTGCGGGGTGCCGAGGGGTTGATCACCTGTGATATCGGTCTTCCCGTTGAATGACAGCTGGACCTTGCGTTCGTTGAGGAAGGAGTTGACCCATCCCGAGACCTCATCAGGGAAGCCAAGGTTTCTGAGCGTATGGACCATGCGTTGGCGGTGGACGTGGTTGAAGAAACCTTTGATGTCGAAGAGGAGGGCACCACAGAGGCGGTTGGCGTGGAAGGACACTTGGACGTTGTGTAGTAGTGTGAGGCCCGCGTCGATTGTAGACGAGTGGGCCCTTGTGCCGAATTGGGTGGTTGGCAAGATGTTGTACTTATCTGCTGAGAAAAGGAGGTGTCTTGCGATGACCTTCTCCATTAGCTTACTGATGCATTCGATCAGAGAGATAGGTCTGTAGGATTTGGCGATGAGGTAGTCGCTTTTCCCTGGTTTAGGGATAACGATTACGATGGCTTTCTGCCATTGCGCTGGGTGATATCTCGCGGTTAGCATGTGATTAAAGAGGTTGGTTACAAAGTCTGCGATTGAGTCCCAAGCGAGTTTCAGGATCTGCCAGGAAATCCCGCTTTCGCCTGGAGCTGATTTGTTACTGCACTCTACCAAGCGTTCTTGTATCTCTTGTTCTTGAATTGGCGTGTGTGTGCGGGTGTGGATAGGAGGAGGGTCGTCCGTTTGTTGGGGTTCAATGTCGCCTAGTGGGTCAACGAAAAATTTCTTTTTAAGGATACTGCCGATTTCTTCGTGGCCAAAGACAATATTGTTGTCCGGTGTTCGCAGGGCCGGGATTCCATCGAGTCTTCTCCCATGTCTCCATTTTGCGGAGTCCCAGAGTGAAAGTTGTTCAATCTCTTTGTTGTAGTAGAGACGTTTGGTCTTCTTGGTGACCTTGATGAACTGGTGGTTGGCCACTTTTCTTTCTGGTGAGTCTCTGGAGAAGGATTGAACGACGCGGAGAGCGTCTTGGCATTCCTCGTTCCACCATGGGTTGCCCTTCTCTTTATGAGGACCTTTTACCTTAAAAAATATGAGACACGCGCTGACAAGTGCGTTTTGAAGGTCGGTGGCGTCACTGTCGATGGCTTGTATGGTTGTTGAGCTGCGCAGAGGTGGTAGTCGGGATTTGATTTCTTCACGCCATTTGATTTCTTCTTCATCCGATTGGAACGCGATGGAGAAGGTTTGGCGCAGTTGTTGTTTCTCGCCTCTGTAGTTACCTTTGATAATCCATTGGAAGTGAATGCCAGCGTGGTCTGACCCTAGTGACGCATCCCAGTCGACTATAGGTGGTGTGATGATGGTATTAAGTGAGGCGTTGTTAGTCCAAACGAGATCGATCGTGGAGTCTCGTTGGTTTTCTGTGCCTTGTCGGGTGGGTATACCTTTTGTGTTAGTGATAGTAAAGAGCTGTGTGGCCATCCACTGGTTGATATGGACGGAGTTGGGGGTAGGATTGACATCTGGTGGGGACCAGATGGGTGAGTGAGCGTTAAAGTCCCCTGTAATTATCATGGGCATAGTGGGGTCGGTGTCCATGTCTAGTAGTGTTTGGAGGGCGGTCTTGTCTTCTACATCGTTGTAAAAGTTGATGACCTGTAGGGTGTGGTTGTTGATACAGATGTCGACGGCCATAAGGCATGGATGGTGGCAGAGATCCAGTCTGGGGATGACTCGTGCTGGGTGTTGTCTGTATTTAGATGCAGTTCGTGAGTGTTTACGGGTATAGATCATGACTTTGGCTCTTTTAGAGCTGGAGAAATAAGGATAGACGCATTCCCATTTTCGGTTACTTACTCCTCCTAGTACGTCTACGCCTTCTTTGTGGTTATCATTGCGTGCGGTGCCGATGGTGTCAAACCACAGTTCTTGGATGCAGATTATGTCGTGTGTTGTATTGGTTTCTAAAAGGGCGTGGGATGAGGTGTTGCGGCGCCTCATATTTACCGATAGTATATTTGTGTCATGCATATTTAAATGACGCAATTGGAGGGGTCTGGTGTGATCAGTTTAATGGTGTTCTGGATCGTCTCCCACTGTTCAGTTTGTGGGGCGACGATGAAGGTTTTGTAGTCAATGATGTTAGCAACCATGTCAATAAGGATTGGGGAGATCATCGTGACTGGTTCGTAGATTGAGAGGAGGAGTTCTATCGCTTTTACCTTAGTAGTAGCTTGTTG
>JAKELG010000805.1:0-11090 GCA_021527035.1 Lactarius vividus | reverse complement strand
TTCCTCATTAATGAACCTATTGATCAGGTCCGGAGGTAGTAGGTTGGCAGGGGGGGGCCTGCGGCCAGTATGGTGCCGGCGATAGTGGAGTAAGATGGGGGGAGGGCGTCTAGCAGAATGAACGACATCTGCATATCAGAGACAGCCATCCCGTTCTCTTGAAGGGTGTTCTTGAGGTCCAACATCTTTTGTAGCTGAGGGAGGAAAGGTCGTCCTTCCTCCAGCTTGGTGTTGACCAGTCCCACCCATAGATTGAAAGTGGCCATAGAGCCAACGGCACCATACAAGGCCTCCAACTGCACGAACTTGTCATGGACGGAGGGAAAGAGGACTTGGGAGGTTATCCCTGATAGTACCTCTGTAGTGACAGAAAGATATAAGAGGCCGATAATGACCTCCTCTTGTTTTTGCCATAAGGCCAACATGGCCAGACCTGCATCGGTGGGCCCCGTGGGTCCCGCGGCACCAGCGGGCAAGGCTGGGTGCTGGGGGATAGCCCGGGGTTATCATGTGTGAGGTGCCTAGAGCAACCATTCATCAACATGAGAGAAGTAAACGTTTGAGCCCAGGTCTGCCAGTTCGTTCCGTCCAATTTGGCAAGTTGAACAGATGGGGGGAAGGTGAGAGTGAATTGAGCCATTTGAGATGTTTGTATGTGAAAATCTGGTTCCGAGGAGCAGTCAGAACCAGTCCAGATCTTGAAAGGAAAGGTAGCGGTCCAGCCATAGAAGCGCTATACTCCGTAACACTCAAGGTGTCACGCCCCAGGTGTGCGACTTTGGAGTACCAACTTGTAAAAGAGTACTAGATAGTATAAACTAAACCCCTTCTCAGGACTAGCCTGTTACCACATGGACCTTGCAAGAAGGGCAAGCAGTCTTAGTGATAGCTTTAGTCAGGGTCAAGCAGAGTCACGTCTGGGGTACTTCCCGGCGAAGGGTTTCCCGGAGAGCGTGTCCTAACCTTTAGGCCGTCCTCAGGGGCTACTCAGGTTCACTGATAGCCCTGAGAGGGGCAGTGCCCTAGAGAGGAGCCAACAGCGAGTTCCAAGAGGAAAGATGAGGATCAACTCCAACATCATTTCCAATTGCCGTCTGTGGAGTCTCTAGACCAGACCATTAAGGGTCTTAGCACTGATGTATAGTACTTTTACTTATAGTAGCGACCCCTAGTTGTGTCTGAGGGAAGGACTTCTGGGTTTGACTATTAACCAGGCCTTCACTCCCCATAAAGAGACCCAGGTATTAACCGAGTATCTCCCAACCATTAAGGTGGCTTATAGCCGCAAGGGTCTTCCCCTATTGGCCTAATAAATCCGGACGAAGACCGGGAGGTAGAAAATAAGTAGTGAGGAAGAGCGCACAGGGGAACTTAAGAACGCGTCTGCTGACTTAACAGCTCCCTAGCGCCTTTCGCGAGAACCTTCATAAGAAGGCTAGCCAATATTGGCACGACATTCAAATAATGCCGGTGGACAAGAAAGGAATGTGCCGAAGGAAAGAGGATAGAGGATGCTCACTGAGTGGGAGAAATAGTGTGAAAGATGCGAGTGCAGAGTGAGCAAATGGCACAAGGTAGATCTGGAACACGGCTGTTAGTATGAGCGTCCAGGGCCCATAACCTGTTGAGCTGGCAGCACTAACAGCGAGTAAAAGCAAGAGCAAGGCTAAGACAAACAAGTAAACTTCAGAGGTGAAGAAAACTCTGTATAGCAGCGCTACACACCTAAGACAAACAAGTAACTATACTAGTGTCAGCGTAAGGTAGAGAGGCTTAGTAGTAAAGGGACTTACACTTCAGAGGTGAAGAAAACTCTGAAGTGTGAGGGCGAAAAACAGCAGACCTTATATACAGGACGCTTAGCTAATAATGGTCTGTGCGCACTGGTGACTCAAACAAAATGCACCTGGTCTGTGCGCCAGAGGGAGAAATGCCATTGGAGGGCAGAGAACAATAAAACCGCCTAATGCGGATGTGATCGGTATCTTAACAATAAGAACAAGGAGAACCTTATAAGGAACTACAAAATAAAGATAAACAATAACCGGTCCGTACAAGTCCGGAAGTCCATAATCTAACCATAAGGGCCAGATACCGTATAAGGAAGGGAATGACTCAATCATATCCCACGAGACATGTGACTTGAATCAGTCACGTCTCAACACTGTTATGGTGCCATCTTTGTTTAGTGATCCATCTATGTTTCAGACTATCATTGGGGGTTGTAGGGGTGTGGTTCCTAGTCCTAGTTTCTGGATCAGGTTTCAGTCTATGAGGTTGTCTGTAGCTCCACTGTCTAGGAGCACATTCACTTGAGCTTCTTTGTAGTATAGGCGAACAAGGACTTGGATTGTCATGGCACTATCGCAAACACTATACATTGAATCAGCCTTCCTATCAGCTCTCATAGGTCGGCATTGCAAAAATCCTGGTCAAGGGCATAGTAATGTCTCTTTTCCTCTTCTGACATGCCTTGAATGAGTGCATAGGCTTGTCGGACTTTGTCCTCTGTTGTGGCAACTGACACTGATGATGTGCTCACTTCTTGGGTGTAGGGGGGTGCTGTGTCTGCTTCTTGGGTGTCTGTGGTTCGGACTTTTGTCTGACTTGGGGTGTTTTGGCATTGGCAGTTTCTGGCCATGTGCCCTTGTTGTCTGCACTTGAAGCAGTGTCCCTCCTTCATGAGCATCTTCTTTTCTTCTTCAGTGAGTTTCTTGAAGGGTGTAGTGGTCATGGCGTTGACATCCATGGCATTGGGGTCCCTTCTGGTTCGGTTTTGGTTCTGGCTTACGCTTTGTGTGGGGCCAGTGTTTCTAGTTCCTGGTCCTGACTTCAGGAGCTGCCATCATTGGTGTTCTGCTCTGGCAGCAGCTTGCCATTCGTCCATGGTGTTTGGTATGGTGGTCCTCATGAGGCAGGCACAATATGCGCCTGTTGGTAGGCCTCTTTTGAAGAACTCTATTGTGTTTCTGTCCCATCCTGCTATTCCTGCAAGGTTTTCGAAGTCGAGGATGTAATTGTCTAGTGCTCCGCCTTGCATCTTTAGGTTGATCAGCTTTTGGTAAGCTCTTTCTTTGTTCAAGGTGTTGGTCCAATCCCTGTCGAAGGTTCTGGTGAATCTGTCCCATAGGTCTTCACTGTCTTTGGTGAGAGTTTTGGTACGGTCTGCTAGTGCCGCTTCCATGTTGTCTTCTATTTGATTGACCCATAGTTGTACTCCAGGTCCCTTGAATAGTGTGAGGGCAAACAGGACTCGTGAATAGGGTTGCTTGATGAGCTCATGTTTGCTATTTAACTTGATGTATTGTAGTAGTTCTCTTTTGAACTGGCTACTCTCTGTTCTGTTTCCGGTAAAGGCAGTAGGTGCTACTCCTTTGAGTCCCCCACTGGCACTGGTGTGTGGGGCGGCTGGGGTGGTTGTTGTGGACATGGTGGGTGCTGTTTGATCGTTGTTGGGGTTCTGTGGTGGTTGAACTGGTGAAGGTACTCTGATGGGTGGTATTTGTAACGTCTACCACGGACGTTGGCCTGACTTAGGCATCTGTATAACATGGGTTCCCTTCGGGACAGAAACGATGGTTGTTGGGGGAATTGGGGAAGACGGCGGGATGACGCTGATAAGCTCTGAGGTGGTCACGGTAAGTATAAAGGGGAAGATCGAGAGGTACGTTGGGAGGAGGTGCAGGAACTCTACAAATATACCTCCAACGTGGGTTGTCGACAATGTAGTAACACTTGTAAGGGCGAGCGACTTGGGAGTTGAGATATTCAAAGACAAGGTGACACATGGTTTCAGGTGGGTAGGTCACGGTCGGAGTATCCACCATTCACGAGGGAACTGGGGAGTATAGTCACGAGGATCCCTTCTTGGTCTAAGGGATATACCGGAGCTAGATCACTTAGAAGTCTCATGGACTCCTAGTACAAGAGATGAGATGAGAAGTGGTATTCGAAGAAGACCAAGATGGGGATCCTGGTCTGTACTACTATGAGCTTAAATACACGTAAGGGAGTCAGTTCTAGCTCCGCTCAAACTTGTAGGTAGCCAATAGCGTAAGTAGCATAAATCCTAGGACGGGGATCCTAGGAATCAGTCATCCACAACGTAATACCAATATCGTACAACAATAGAACTCGGAAGGGTACGCGTAAGACACATCACGTACAACAATAGGAATCATCAGTCAGCCAAGACACGAGACAGGTAAGACCCAAAGTCCATGACACATTACTACTGACATACCGAGTCATCACGAATACATCAGAGTTCACAACCGGGCTGGGCAGTCCAAGAACGAAACGTAACATCACCCCCTTTTCAGGTTCAAGCCCCAGCTTGACCACGCATGACCACGAGGGGGTTCGTGCCGAGGGACCGCATGTGGCAAATCACCTCGATCTCCTTGGCATCCTCTTCCGCTCGAGGGCCCTGGTGGAGTGAGGACCGCTCGTTCTCGATGCGGTCGATTGTGTGAGCATGTTGGAGTCAGGCTACGCACTGATTCCTCTCGATTTCTATGCACTCCAACTTCATCTGCTCCGCCGCGACCTGATGTTGTTGAGCACGCCAGCCAAGGGTCATGCACCAGTAATGATGCACCTTGGCTACGAGGGGGAGGTCTTTCATATGGAGGAGTGCCTGATCGACCGAGTCGACTAGTCCCGCGTTGGAGAGCAGGAACGTGAGGTTGTCGTCGGTGTAAGTGGGGGTAGGGGACTGTCCATCGAAGTAAGGGACGGCGTGTACCGGCTTGCCGTACTGTTGATTGCTTCCATTCCGGAATGCAAGGACAAAGGGGTCGGCAGTGAGAATGAGCTGAGTATACCAGGCGGGCCAAAGACGTTCTTGAGCATCTCGAATCTGGAATGGAATATAGTGTACTCCCCGGTTGAACTGATATCCCCTGGGTGGGGGAGTCTCCAGCTGATCTTTGGCCTCCGACACATGTTCCTCTTCTTGATCATGGCGAAATGTGGATTGAGGTGGCGCCAGTAGTGTGAGAGCTTCCCCGGTGGGTCCGCATAGCGGGGGGGTTTCTGAGTGTGTCATGGTGAGATGGGTGGCATAACGCAAATACAGATGCATCTCGAGATGTTCAGCTGGGTCGTACGGATCCCCGCCCTCGTTGGGCCCTGGTGGGGATGATGGTCGGCTGGGCGTGTAGCCTTGTTCATCACCTGCTGGAGTAGGCGCTCTGGTCGGGACATAGTTGCTTCCGAGTCAACTGGGCTGATTGGTCTCGGAATAAAGAGTGGGGGACGGCGAAGGAACTCGGGATGACGGGGTGGAAGGAGGATGACTTCCTTGCTGGTGAAGGGCAAGGGTAGACAACAGGGGTGACAGTGGCGTGGACTGTACTCAGTAAGGTGCGGATAACTCGGTGTTGATGACATAGCGGAAGTTGACTGGGGAGGAAGGACACATGAGTAGTGGTGGTAGTAGAGGAGGGAGATGGGGACATCTCTTGGGATTTTCCCGCGTTTATATGTGCTTCGCGAGTGGGGTTGGAATTTTTGAATTCCTGAATCGTGTCATCTGCGAACACGTCATCTTTGTCGACCCACTGGTTGTCCGAGTCTGGGTATCCCTTCCATTTGACCAAATACTGCAATTTATGACTTCTGCTGAAACGCTGGGAGTCTAGAATCTTCTCGACTTCGTATTCTTCTTCGCCACCAACTAAATCCGGTGGTGGGCGCTGATAGTTGGGTCCGTGCATGGGTGTCTTGCGATAGGGCGTAAGGAGGTCCACATGGAACACTGGGTGGATCTGCCACTGCATGGGAAGTTCTAGACGATAGTTGACTGCGGACATCACCTGGACAACCTTGAATGGGCCATGGCATCTGGCTGCTAGTTTCGCCGTTGGTTGATGCATACGTAGGTGGCGTCCCTCCAGCCATACTTGATCCCCAATTTGGAACTTGGGCGTATCTTTGGCCTTGATCCATCCTTGCTGCACTTTGATCATCAGTGATTGCACGTGCTGTCAGAGTTCCTTGAACTGTTTGACCCTGAGCGCCACCTGTGGAATAGGGGATGGTCGATCCGTCCAATCAGCATGAGGGTTGTATCCCATAAGGAGCTGGAACGGAGATTCTTTAGTGGTTTCACTTGGCCAATTGTTATGTGTGAACTCAGCCATGGGGAGATAGTGGATCCAATCGTCCTGTTGTTCGTTGACCCAAAATCGCAAGTACTGCTCTAACCATTGGTTGGTGTGTTCGGATTGTCCATCTGTACGAGGGTGATAGGCCGTGGAGATGTTCTGTTCGATGCCTAGGATTTTGCATAATTCACGTGTGAATTTTGATGCAAATCGCGGATCTCTATCACTGATGATTTTGCCAGGTAATCCAAATCGGGGGAAGACATGTTTTACATACAGGGCAGCGGTTCCTTCAGCTGATATCTCTTCTTGGCAGGGGATAAATAGGGACATTTTCGTGCAGTCATGATCCGTTATTGTGAGGATCGTATCACATTCCTGCGCCACTGGGAGTTTAGTGATGAAATTGAGGGCAATAGTTTCAAACGGCATAGCTTCAGGTTTGGGGAATATTGGGCGCAGTGGCACTTTAACCACCCTGGTGTTGACTTTGATTCTTTGACAGTCGGCGCAACCCTTGACATAGTCCATGACTTCCTGGCGTAATCCAGGCCACCAGTAGTATCGCTCTATGAGTTTGATGGTTTGGCTGATCCCGGGGTGTCCATATACTGGGGGATCATGATGCATTTTGATGATTTCACGCTTCTCGTGGAGTCCTCCTGTAACTGCGTGTCTTCCGTCCTTGTACCAAGTGCCTTCAATTAGTTTGAGACCATGTGGGTTCACCCATGGGCGTATCTTCTCATTGTCTTGAGCGTATATCGGATTGACCTTTTCCATTTCCTGTACCGATATGGTGGCGTTGATTCGAAGTGGGTCATCCATGGTGTCCATTAGTGCGGCCCTGACGAAGACTTCATCTGGTAGTACCATGACGTGTTCGTTATCGCCTTCTCCTTGATCATAGTCTGGGTGTCTAGATAGGGCGTCGGCTCTTCCATTTGCCGTTCCTTTGATATGGTGAATCTCGATGTCATACTCTGAGAGTTCAAGTACTTCCCGGGCTACTCGGTGGCTTATCTTTTGTGGGGAGTGCCAGTATTGTAGGTTCATGTGATCCAAGAATACCTTGATCTTGTGTGGAGATCCCGCTAGATAGTGGCGCCAGTTCCTAAGTGCCTTGACGATTGCCAGAAGTTCTAGGTCATAAATGTCGTAGTTCCGTTCCACTGCGCTAAGAGTGTTTGAGTAGTATGCGATGGGGTGTCTCTTGCCATCTTCTTTGCGCTGGAGTAGTACCGCTCCTACTGTGAATCCGGATGCATCTACTTCCAATTCGAATTGGTCTTCCAGGTCGGCGTGTGCAAGTACCAGTTCTTCTGTGACCAGGGTCTTGATTTTGTTGAATGCCTCCTGTTCCACTGTTGTCCATGTCCACTCGGTGTCTTTGCGCGTGAGTTTGTTGAGGGGTCGTGCATAAGTGGCGAAATTTCGAATGAAAGCGCAGTAGAAATTGCAAAAACCTAGGAAGGATCGTACCTGCTTGACGTTTTTTGGGGTGGGCCAGTCTTTGATGCCAGAAATTTTGACAGGGTCCATGCGAGTCACCCCCTTTTCAATGATTACCCCCAGGTAATCAATGCTAGGAGCGTGGAAGATGCATTTCTCTGGTTTGAGGAAAAGGTCGTTCTGTTCCAGCAGGTCTAGTATGTTGTGTACCGCGTCGATATGTGCCTGTTCGTTAGATCGTGTTGCAATGCCGATATCATCCATGTATACCCTGATGACCATCCCCTTTTTCTTGTGATGGGTGATGAGGTCTTTACAAATTTTGTTCATCATGGTTTGGAAGGTTGCTGGGGAGTTTGTTAGTCCAAAGAACATCACCGTGGGTTCAAAAAGTCCGTAGCGCGTCTTAAACGCTGCTTTCTCCTGATCTCCTTCTTTAATACGCACATTATTGTATCCCCAGTGAATGTTGAGTTTGGTGAATATGAACGCTCCGCTGAGGTCAGCAATGAGTTCTAGTATGAGTGGGAGTGGGTACTGATTGCGTATGGTCCATTTGTTGATGTTTCGATAGTCCTGTACTGGGTGTAGCTTTCCGTCCTTCTTTTTAATGAAGAAGAATGATGATGCGTACAGGGATTTGGAGGGTCTAATGTATCCTTTTGCCAGTTGTTCGTCGATCCATTCTTTTAACGCTTTGTCTTCTGCTTGGCTCATCGGGTAAACTTTGCAGTCGATGGTATCTGGGGCATCTGGCTTGAACTCGATGGCGTGGTCCCATGGTTTGGAAAGGGGGAAGCAATGTGACTCCTCTTCACTGAAGATCTTAACGTGTCATTGATATTCTTCCGGAACTGCCTTTATCTCCGTGTATTGCTGGGCTTCTATGGCTAATTCCGTGGACGTGGTGGCTCGGAGTCATGTTGCCTCTAGGTCGCATTCTTGCCGTAACTCTTCCTCGACACGTAGTTTATCAGGTACCCCCAATATTTTCTGCAGTACGAGTTGAGCGATAACAGGGTCTATACGTGGTTTGGTGGGATTGATCATGCGAAGTACAATGGGATACTCAGCTTTGTTTAGTGTGGCGGAGGCCCACTGGATGTCGGGTTGGAACGTAGCCAACCAAGGGTATCTGAGAATGATGTCTTCTCCTCCTACATCGGTCACGAGGAATCTCATGTCCTTCTTGATCCCTTTTGTTTCGACTTCAAGATCCACGCAGTGGGTTATTTTTCCCCCTTTGTTGTGCGTGCCGTCAATGTTCCAGATCTTTCGATGACGGTCTAACTCCTTGAGGCCTAGCCTCATTCTCCTTGCAAAGTCCAGATGGATAAAGTTGTTAGTGGCTCTGGAGTCCACTAATGCTCATTTGTCGGCCATGGCGTAACTTGCGCGCAGTGAAACTGGAACATGTCGTGAACCTAGAAACTCGTTCACGACTCAGGCGTTCAAGACTGTTCCGGACCGGCCCGGTCTTACATAATCACCTTCCTAATTGGGAAATCTGGAAGCGGAGTTCGAATTTCATACTCCGACGATCACGTGATCGATCACGTGATAAGCCTCTGTTGATCCACCACGTGACGTAACCACGTGCAGAGCACCCCCCTGAGGACTATGGAAGAGTCATTCCCATTTGTCAAGATCCACCCCACGATTTGGAGCAAATCGTACCATATCCGAGGAATTATCCCATTGGCTGATAGAGAAGACACATCGCCAACACGTCACCGACTGCGGCGCAGTCGTGCCACTGTCACGGATTTATCCTATTGGACTGCGGAGCAGTCACGTCATTATCGCGTCATATCGACTGCGGATTGCGTCATATCGCACCATCGACTGTGGAAGAGTCGTACCACCCTATGCATTATTCTGATTGGACTGCGGATCTATCGTACGATCCCGTTACTTATTGCGATTGGACGCTATTATTAGAAGTACTCGGATATTCCCTGCGCAGTTTCCGCAGCACCCGTGGAAAGGCCCTAAGCCTGCCCTAAACACCTACACACAGACCATGTCCCTAGGTATATAAGGCCTGCGAATTCCATGGATCAGTCCTCAGACTGTCCACTTTGTACTCCTCTCAAAGTCTGACAACTCTCCTGCCTGCCTCTCATCTCCTGTGCCCCTTCAGTTATTGGACGAAGCCCCTTTAACAAGCGCCACTACCCCTCAGCTGAGCGCTGAGTTCTGTCAACAGTGCCCCTTCAGTGAGTGGACGTAGCCCCTCTCACAAGCGCCACTATCCCTTGGCTGAGCGCCAAGTTCTGTTGGTCAAGCAAGCAGCCCTTTCCCAGTCCTATTCTCCCTACTGTTATCCGACACTTCGCCCCCGGCTCTACCAACCCCTTGTCAGACTAGAACGTATTTGTCGAGTGGCAGTATGTTCTTCACAGAACATGCATAGATTGATAGCACATTATGAACACAGAATTACACTGTAATGCCCTCACCCAGGCCGTTGGGTTCAGGCGCTTTGAAAATCCTCTCGCCCCATTAGGTCCTGTACCACCAAATCCCTTGCTTCTTCATCAAGGTTTCATACTCCGTTTATCCAACTAGTTGCCCGTTCTTGTGGTGTTTCAGTGGTGGCGCAGGCGCCGCAGCTGCTGCCACCGTCATCTTCAAATTGGATGAGGGGTTCTTCCTGAATGCTTTGGACTTCTTCGATGAACGCGCCGCGTCCCTGGCGAGGTTGCCAGTTCTGATTGGTGCGTGGGCGGCGTGGTTGAAGGCAGTTGTGAGACATGTGGCCGAGCTTTCCACAGTTGTAGCAATTAATGTTCTTCATATCTACAATCCCTCTTCCTTGGGGGCGTCCTCCTTGAGGGGTGTATGGCGGCTTGGTGTAGTCTATCTCCTCCGATCCTGCGAGACGGGCGTGGACTCTTCCTGGAGTGGTGTCCATTGCGTCTGGGTGGTTTCGGAATGCTTGCCATCCCTGTCGGGGCTGCTGTGGGCGGTTTGGAGCATTGAACATTCTTAGAGAGGTATTGCCCGGCTTACCGGGCCCTGGGGGTTTACGTCCCCCCAAACACATTTGCAGATGCATCCATTTACGCTGCTGTTCCAGCACAGCTACCTTCCATTGGGCATAGGCGTTTGGGCTGTGGAAGTTGTAGGCATTCTTGTACAATTCAACAGGGAGCCCGCTAGTGAACTTGTCGAGGACAAGGGAATCATCGAAACAATATCCTGCTTCGCATACAGCTTTCTTGAATTTGGCAATATAAGAGTTGATGTCTTGCCCCTCCATTCAGAATCCCTTTTGGAGGTCTTGTTGTGCCCGCTCTCTTTCGAGGGTGCCTGGCGAAGGTGTTGTGGAAGCCAAGTTGATGGCTTCCCAGATCCATTTGTTTGTATGGTCTGTGCTTGGCTTTGTACGCTTTGACCCATTTGGTGGTGGATAAGACCCACTCGTTGACGTGATCTCCCTGAATGTAGGTGAGGAAAATCAGTGCTTTGTGATAGGGGAGAGTGAACGCAGGGTTGTCGTAGTTGGTTTCAAAAATAGTTCCC
>JAKELG010000804.1:0-11112 GCA_021527035.1 Lactarius vividus | reverse complement strand
TTTTGTGGGGTGATCCGGCCAATAAAGGTCTCCAGTGTCGCAGTGCTTTGACTATCGCCAGCAGTTCCAAGTCGTATATGTCGTAGTTCCGTTCCGCTTCGCTAAGTGTCGCCGAATAATAACCGATTGGGTGTCGTTTACCGTCCTCTTTCTTTTGGAGCAGTACTGCTCCAGTTGCGAATCCCGAAGCGTCCACTTCAAGTTCGAATGGATCGTCTAGTTTCGGGTGTGCGAGTACCGGTTCTTCCGTGACTAGGGCTTTGAGTTTTCGGAATGCCTTATCTTCTTCGTCCGTCCATCTCCACTCAGTGTCCTTTCTCGTAAGTTTGTTGAGTGGTTTGGCGTGTGTGGCGAAGCCGCGAATAAAGAGTCGGTAAAAATTGCAGAATCCTAGGAACGAGCGGACGTCACAGACCTTGGTGGGTGTGGGCCAGTCTTTGATGCCAGAAATTTTTACCGGGTCCATGCGTGTTACCCCCTTTTCAAAGGATTACCCCCCAGGTAATCCATTCGCGGCTTGTTGAAGAGGCATTTTTCAAGTTTGAAGTAGAGGTCATGCTCCATGGCGACTTGCAGCACGTCGCGGACGGCTTCCTCGTGTTCCTTTTGTCCTGCTGGGTCCCTTGTTGCGATGCCGATATCGTCCATATATACACGTATAATCGTTCCCCTGGCTTCGTGTTTGATGATCGTGTCTCGATAGATGGTGTTCATCATGGTTTGAAACGTTGCCGGAGAGTTGGTGAGCCCGAAGTACATGACTGTGGGCTCGAAGAGACCATACCGTGTTTTAAAGGCCGCTTTGTGTTCATCGCCTTCTCTGATGCGTACATTGTTGTACCCCCATCTGACGTCTAGTTTGGTGTAAGTATGAGCTTGGCTGAGGTCCGTGATGAGATCTGAGATGAGTGGCAGCGGATACTGATTGCGGATGGTGACGGCGTTGATTTTTCGATAGTCCTGTACTGGTCGTAGTTTCCTGTCTTTCTTCTTTATAAAGAAGAATGATGAGGCGTATGGGGATTTCGATGGTCGTATGTAGCCTTTCTTCAGTTGTTCGTCCAGGAATTCCTTTAGCTTGCCGTCTTCCTCTTGTGTCATTGGGTATACTTTACAGTCGATGGCCGAGGGTGTGTTTTCTTTGAATTTGATGGCGTGGTCCCATGGTCTGGACGGCGGAAAGCGGTTGGATGCCTCCTCGCTGAAGAGCTTTGTAAAGGCCTGGTAAGCGTCTGGGAGTTCGACGGCTTCGTGGAATTGCTTAGCTTCGATTGCCAATTCTGTTGCCGTGGTGCGCAGTTGGCATTCATGTGCTAATTCTTCCATTATCTCGTGTTTGTCTTCTGTGCGAAGTGCGCCGATGACGTGGTAGTTCGTATGAGGGTTGATGGAGCGTATTACAACCGGGAGCATTTTTTCATGGATGGTGGCGTATCTCCAATTGATCGTGGGTTCATAGGTGGCTAGCCAGGGATATCCTAAGACTAAATCTTCGTTTCCGATGTCGGTGACTAGGAACCGGAGTTTTTGTTGTTTTTGATTAGTCTGGACGTCCAAATCGATGTAGTGAATGATACTGCCCGCTTTGTTTTCGGTGTTGTCTATGTTCCATATTTTGCGGGGTCTATCTAGCGTTTGTAGTCCTAGGCCCATCCTTTTCGCAAAAGATGGTCTTATGAAGTTGTCGGTGGCTCCTGAGTCTACAAGAGCTTTGATGTCGGCCATTGCGTAACTTGTACGAATCGAGACTGGAATTCGAAGCGAACGGTAGCGAGTCATGATTACAGAGTTACAATTAACCGCCCTCACCCAGGCCGATGGGTTCAGGCGTTCTGAAAACCCTCCTTTCCCCACATTTCCTGGAGGATGAGGTCTTTTACGTCGTCCGATTCTCCCGCTACTCCAGCTAGCCAATCCTTGGCTCGTTGCTGTGGTGGTGCGGTGTTAGTCACCCTTGCTTGGGTCGGCGGTTCTTCCTGCGCATAGTAGTCTGTTTCGGTCATTCGGCTCGTACTTGGGCGTGTTCGAGGCTGTTGGCAGTTTCGTGAGAAGTGACCTGGACGGTTGCAGTTATAACAGATTACTGTCCTCATGTCTCGGGGTGGGGTTCCTCCTCCTCTTCCGTATCCTCCTCTTTGTGGTCTTGGGACAAAGGGGCGGTTTGGGTCTCCTACCTCCGCCACCCGGGCTCGTGTGCGGTCTGCAGAGGTGTCCATCGCGTTGGGGTCGTATCTTGGCGGGGGTGGTCCTCGTGGTGGTCCCCAGTTTGGGACTGGTGGTCTCCATCGGGGTTGCGCTGATGATGGCGGGTTTTTTGTTTTGAAGTTATCGAGACGTGCTTTCATATGGATGTACTGCTTCTGCCTTCTTAGCGCACATCTCTTCCAGTCTTCGAAGGTGTGGGGTTCATCTAGTTCGTAGACTTTTGTGAACAGGGCTCGTGGTAGCCCCGCCGTGAATCGGTCGATAGTTTGTCGGTCATTTAAGTTATAGTGAGCTTTTCTGGCTAGTTGCTCGAACTTGACCACGTACGCGTCAATATCCTCTCCTGTCATTTTGATTCCCTTCTGCAACTCTGCTTGTGCTTGTTCTTCCTCGAGTATGTTTGAAAACCGTTTAGCGAATTCCGCCGCGACGTGGTTCCACAGTGTTTGGGAGTACTGGCTTACTCCCCGTCGTACCTCCCGGTTGAGCCATTCGAGAATAGACAGCGTCCACTCGCTGACGTTAACCCCTTTGACGTATCCCAGGAAAAGAAGGGATCGTCGGTATTCGTTTTGCATAATGGGGGCGTCGAGATTCATTCCCCAGTAAACGTGCCATTGCGTGAGAAACGCTTCATATTTAGTGCGGTCGCCGTCAAAGACAGTCGGGGGTTCACCTGAAAGTCTATCTGACCCGTGTCCCCCTCCTGTCGGAACGCCTCCTCCTGTCGGTCCTGGTGGTCCCGGCGGTCCTGGAGGTCCTCCCCCTGGTGGTCTTCCTCCTCCTGGGAATCCTCCCCCTGTTGGTCCTTGGCCCGGGAATCCGCCCGGTAGTCCTCCGGGTGGTGGTGGTGGCCTTTCTGGTGGATCTGGGTGATCCGGTCCTATTGCACGAAAGAGTGCCGCGTCGTCTGCGGTCATCCTGTGTCCAGTGTTTGGATTGATGGGATTGAGGATGGCTTCCGCCTCTTCCCTTATACGTTGTGCTTCTTCCACGGCGTGCGTTTCGGTTACTGTGGCCATGGGGCTTCGAATGTGAATTTCTTCCGGGACCGTGATATGCAGGGACTCAGCTATGTGGGCCAGTAAACTCGAATCGTCTCCTGTTCCTGGTCGTGCTTCACTTTCTGTTGCGGTATGTTCTTCTACGTGCTCCTCGTGGCTTGATTCTGTCGGGGCTTGTTCTCTGGGTCCTTCCCCTTCCTGTCTTTCGTTTTCTTCGTCGCTGCTGCTGCTGTCTCCGTCTAGTGATCCCCAATCGTCTCCGTGGAGTTCCCTTGAGTCGATATCGCAGCGGTAGTGTCTACCAGCTGGTCTGATGACGTCCCAACGATTGTCTATTGGGTTCCACGTAATCTCTGTCCAACAGAAATTGGAGTAGTTGAACTCAACTGGGCGATACCTGATTGCTTCCCCGGGGAAGTCTACAAAATAGCCGGTGTCTCCTCGATATTCTCTCCACCTGGCTGCGCCTAGGAATCGTCGCGGTACTGATCGTTCTCCTCTTGTTTCAAGGCTGTAGAGTCGAAAGTTTCTCCACTGGTCTCGTGTAGTGAACGCCACGGTTGGCTATCTTGGTCTTAATGTAACACTACCACTGCGTTTAGCTCGACCTGAGCTCGTATAAGGGCGTTCACGACTTAGCTGGTAATTGACACACGCGTAGTGTCTCGATGATCCCGTAGAATACTACTAAGGCGATCCAGAGTATGCGTCCTAGTAGTACCAAGGCAACTCCGACTTGTCGTGTCGAGAGGGCCAGAGTCTTAGACTCGAAGGTCAAGACTTAGAGGCTTCCCCTTCTAGAGGCAAGAAGGCGTGAAGGCCTAAGTAGAAGAAGAGGAATAGAGTGGTATTGAGAAGAAGACCAAGATGCCTTATCTTGGTCTTCGCGGTCCACTATTTATACATATTGTAGAGGCAGCTTTAAAGCTCCTCTCGAACGTAGCGACTAATAGCAATAGTAGCTCGAACCCTACTATCGCTGTACTAGTAATGAGTCATGCTAGCAATCACATGCTTAGCACGACTCGCTGACTGATCCTACCTGTCCATGACTAATCTCTACTTACTACCGTAGTCATCACCATATAGTAAGCGTTCCAAAACAACTTCGTACCGTATAACGAGTCCATAAGGCTCAACCGTGACAGTTGGCTCTATGGCCACTTTTAATTTATGGGTAGGCTTGGTCAATACCAAGCTGCAGGAAGGTCATCCCTTCCTCCCTCAACTCCAGAAAATGTTGGACTTGAGGAATACCCTTCAGGAGAACGGGATGGCGGTCTCGGACATGCAAATGTCCTTCATTTTGTTAGATGCCCTTCCCCCCTCCTATTCCACTATCGCTGGCACCATACTGGCCACTGGCCCCCCTGCCAATCTGCTCCCTCAGGACCTGATCAATAGGTTCATCAATGAGGAGTCTCGTCTCTCCGGTCCCTCCGCCACCCTTAACAAGGTGGCCCCTATCAAGCGGGCCTCTGGTTCGCGCCCCCCAAAGGTGCAACCATCGCCCAATTCCGGCAGCTCTGCCTCGGCAGACATCATCTGCCATTACTGTCACAAGGCCGGCCATAAAAAGCCGGACTGTTTTAAACTTAAAAGGGACCAGGAGAACGCCAAGAAGGGGAAGGCTGGGCAGCAGTGCAAGGCTGCCCAGAATGCCATGATTGGGATGCCAGACACTGTACCGGCAGATAGATTAGCAAATACAGTACCAGTACAAAAGAGCCGACTGTGTACTATAGTAAATGGCTCTGGAAAAATAGAGGAGGTGCATGAAGCACCTCAAGTCTCCCTTTACATGATGTGCGCTAAACACACACAAGTGGGATCAAGGTGGATGATGGACAGTGGAGCATCAACACATTTTACACCACACATTGAGGACTACGACACCTACACACCTCATGAAGGTGTTGAAGTCCTACTTGGTGACAACTCTCTGCTAAAGAGTGTTGGAACAGGTACTGTCACTATCCGCACCAATAGAGGCTATGACCTCAAAATTTCAAATGTGTTGCACCTCCCAAATACGCATTTGTGTATCCTCTCCACAAGTGCCCTAGCTAATAAGGGTGCTTTAGTTTCTTTTGATTCCACTTCCTTCTCAATCAGATACAAAGGGAAGACAATTGTGGAAGGACATCGGGCTGCCAATCTTTATTGGCTTGACCAACATAAATTAAATTCAGTCAAAGCACCTGCATCTGCCAGCCTAGATGTCTGGCACAAGCACATGGGCCATATGTCCAAAGAAGCGCTGAAGAGACATGCTCTGGAGGCTGTAAAAGGCCTCGTTATATTGGATGCCCCAGTGGAAGCCAGACCTTGCCTTGGTTGTGAACTAGGCAAATCCACCCGCCTTCCATTCCCTCCTTCCATGAAACATGCTGAGGATCACCTCGAGATCATACACAGTGACCTTGTTGGACCCCTTCAGAGTAACTCTATTCAGGGGAACAAGTACTTTGCCACCTTCATAGACAACTTTTCTAAAGCTGCAGTCGTCATATTTATGAAGTCTAAAGATCAGTTTAAGGATGCCTTTCTACACTATAAGGCGTGGGCTGAAAAACAGTTAAATAAGCCCATTAAATCCTTACACTCTGATCGTGGTGGCGAGTACGTCAACAATGATCTAAAGCACATTCTTCTGGAAGCGGGCATAGAGCATTGTCTCACAATGCCATACACTCCACAACAGAATGGGAGAGCTGAGTGTTTTAACCGTATGGTTATGGAAAAAGGCACCAGCATGCTTCATCATGTGGGCCTTAGCCTCGGCTTTTGGGAACAAGCAGTTGAGACTGCTGTGCATATTTACAATTGCACTCCTTCTCGTTCTAACAAGTGGAAAACTCTGCTGGAGCTCTGGAATGGTACAGTTCCGGATGTCTCTTACTTTAGAGTATTTGGCTGCAAAGCCTACTATAATGTACCAGAACACAACTGGCAAAAGTTAGATCCTAAAGCAAAGGAAGCCACCCCTTCTCTTCCTTGTACCACCACCATCTCTTTTAAGCGCTGGTACTGGTTCTAGTCTACACATCGCTCAATACACTCTCTGCACATGTACTAGTATCCTATTCTCTGGAGGAAACCGCCTGGGCTTAGCTCGCGACCCTCCCGAGGATGCAACACCCCAAACCCCCGCCGGATCCACCCTCCGATAACAACTCATTCCTATTCGACCTCTAGGGAGGAATGTAAACAAAGCTGCGAGCGATAGCGAGCAGCGAGTTCTGTGAGCTTGGCGAAAAGTACCAAGGGAGGTGGGGGATGCCCAGCTCCGGCCCTTTCGCTTATATGCTCATCAGGGTACTTTTCAAGAGGAGTTTGAAACCACGCCACTCCAGACGGGCCGCAGGCCCGTCAAGCGTGAATGGCGGAGGATTGATGGGGGTCAACAGACTTGCAGGAAAAAACTACGGTAGACCCTGACGGTTAACGTGAACTTCTCACGTCAGGGGCTTATCCTGCAAAAGCACGAACAACGTCTCAGACGTCAGAATCCTTCTCGGAGGGGTTTGTTCGATATGCTTACTTTACGTTTGTCGGACTTCAACAGGCGGAGGTGATCTGATGGGGGTAAGAAGTTCATCTACTTCCGAGATCACGCACCTGCCGTACTACGGAAAGATCCGGTTCCTGCCATAAAACGTAAACCTGCCGCCGTCTTCCGGGGCCTAATTCAGGGACCCAGTTATCCCCCTAAGGAAATAACCCCTTTAGGATAGACGCCTGTGGGTGCCTGGTTCCTCCTCGGATAGATCGCCGGTGCCTGTACCTGGCGACGGAGCGCCACCATGGGCGCTTCCTTGCAAGACAGGTCGTACGTCATATCACGTGAGTTTACCAAAGCCAAGCGCCTAGAGCCTTTAAGGTTAGGTTTAAGGTTAGGTTTAAGGTTGAGGGTTTAAGGTTTAAGGTTTAGGGTTTAGGGAGGAATGTAAACAAAGCTGCGAGCGATAGCGAGCAGCGAGTTCTGTGAGCTTGGCGAAAAGTACCAAGGGAGGTGGGGGATGCCCAGCTCCGGCCCTTTCGCTTATATGCTCATCAGGGTACTTTTCAAGAGGAGTTTGAAACCACGCCACTCCAGACGGGCCGCAGGCCCGTCAAGCGTGAATGGCGGAGGATTGATGGGGGTCAACAGACTTGCAGGAGAAAACTACGGTGGACCCTGACGGTTAACGTGACTTCTCACGTCAGGGGCTTATCCTGCAAAAGCATGATCAACGTCTCGGACGCCAGAATCCTTCTCGGAGAGGATTGATCAAGATGCTTACTTTACGTTTGTCGGACTTCAACAAATGGAGGTGACCTGCAAGGGGGGTAAGAAGTTCATCTACTTCCGAGATCACGCACCTGCCGTTACACGGAATGATCCGGTAACTGCCCTAAAACGTAAACCTGTACGCCGCCTTCCCGGGGCCAGGTTTCAGGGACCCGATTAACCCCCTAAGGGATTAACCCCTTAAGGATAGACGCCTGTGGGTGCCTGGATCGCCAGGATAGATCGCCGGTGCCTGTGCCTGGCGACGGAGCGCCACCATGGGCGCTTCCTTGCAAGCACAAGTCGTACGTCATATCACGTGACTCACCAAGCCAGACGCCTAGAGCCTTTAAGGTTAGGTTTAAGGTTAGGTTTAAGGTTGAGGGTTTAAGGTTTAGGGTTTAGGGTTAGGTCCTAAACGCACGTAAAGTGTCATTACATGGTTGTTGACGACGTTTCCCGATTAGGGTACTTTGTCTACTCACTAGGTTAAGGGTTTAGGGTTGAGGGTTTCGCTTCCCTAACTTTCTCGGTTAATAAGTCTGCCATACCCGAGTTCCCAGGAGTACCTACCACCTCTAAAGGAGTTGGATTTAATTTATTACACGCACTGCGTGATATTGCTCAAAACTGTAATAGAGTCTTCGGACGGGTCGTTTGGTCAGCCAACAACACCTAGGTCATGTCTACCGACACCAGCTGGGAATTACCCAGATCTAACTGTACCTCGGATACTAAGACGGATGGGTCTTGCGACCACGAGCCCTTCGGCCCCGCGTTTCTCATAATGTCCTTGCGAACGTCCCTGGCCGCTCTTCCCTGTTAGGGGCGCTGTGCGAAGGGCGAGGATTCTGAAAGATGTCCGTTTATCCAGTCAGCAACTCTAGCCGCTGTCAACCCCGCGGGGCAACATTGGCAGGCGTCGTCAGGGTATCAAGGGCCCCAGCCCCTTCGTTTTCCCGTCTGTTAAGCTTCATCCTGGGTGGGAGCGGATTGATAAGTCTGCCTAATCATGCGTATTATCTAAGGTCTGCTTCCACGACCCCACTGTCCCATAGCGCCGGAGCGCCATTCGTCAGTGGCTCTACCAGATGACCAGCGATGGTGAATGTTTTCTACTTCCATGTTTTCGTCGTCTGCTAAGTCCCTAGCAGCCTCTATGCTGCTCGGCCCGACAACGGTAGCATTCACATCGCTAACCGCTCTACTTTCGACTGTTGTCTGATCTCGTGCCACTTTCGCGGTGAAATCTTCAAGTAGGTGGTCATCTAAAGTTTCGAGGACAGTCCGTTTCCAAAGATTAGTAAGGTCCAGAAAGTTGTGTGTGCGTTTGCGCGACACAACTACCCGGCTATTGAAAATATTAGTCTCGGCCAGGTTCCATCGGTAAGCGAAATCGCCTTCCTTTGTAGGTGGTCGAGGAAACTCCATTGAGTAAGTTTCAGCTTCGTGGTGTTCAAGCCACGAGCGCCAATAATCAAATATGGTCTGTCCAAATTCATGTGCGTTAAAGTAATTCCATGCCAGATTGTACTCGGTTTTCAGCACGATTGTCTCCGCGTTTATCGCTTGCTGCTTGTTTGTCAGCCGTTGTTCCCAACGCAATCGTAGGTTGCCATGTAACCAATTATGTACAAGGTCCACTGGATATCCACGATGGATATAAAGGCTTACCAGGCCCTTCATGCTTTCAAGATAGTGCTCTTCAGTACTACTGAGTGTTGCCAGCCTAGACATCTCGCCCAAAAATGTGCCGCGTTTTACATCGACAGGATGAGCAGATATCCATGGAATTCTTTCTTGGTGGTTCCCTGCCTTGCGGTAAGGACAATGTTGTAGTTTATTATGCTCGTCGCGATATAATAACATGTCCAGAAAAGGTTGTGAGTCCGCAGGGTTTGCCCACTCTATAACACAGTTGTCAAATTGAATAAGTGACTGCAGTAAAGTAACCGCGCTTTGGTTATCTTGCGCATATACAATAGCTAAGCAGTCGTCAATGTAGCGTCCGTAATAAAATATATCCGGATGCTCAAGAACCCGCGAGCGCCTTTCGAAGTAATATCCAAATAAGTTCGCGAGATCAGGTGAGTCAGCAACGCCCATGGCTAGGCCATTGAGTTGTTGGTAGACTTTACCTTGGAATTGTGTCAACAGTTGAGTATTCCCCACTTTTAATAAGTCATAAAAAAGACGTTGTGCCCGTGTATTAGACGGTTCGTGGAGGTCGGAGCGATGTCCCCAGTAATGTTCGAAGTACAGGTTATATACAATTTCTAAGCATCGATCAAGAGGGATATTTGGATAAAACGCTACGACGTCACCAGTAACAATATACCAGTTACGGTTGGTGTTTATCTTCAACTGACTCAATTTTATCGCCAAATCTTTGGTTCCATGAATAATGGTTGGCGCCGACTGAATGATCGGTTTGAGAATTTTACTACAGACTTAGGGTTTAGGGTTTAGGGTTTAGGGTAGAAGTTGCTAACCCGTCGAAGACGGGTTCTGAAACGATGTGGCGAAATGGGCCAATGGAGGATGGGGGATGCCCAAGCTCCGGTCCATTTCGCTTTATGCTCATCAGGACCCATTTCAAAGTAAGATTTTACCTCCGACACCCCCAACCATTCAGGCTGATGGGGTGCAAACTGTTGGGGTTTGCGTCATTGTTCTTCAACTTACTGGGGTTGTTTCAGACCCCCAAAGAACAACTGTGGTGAAGAGAAAGAACGGCGTCAGCTCATCCCAAATTCTAATGAAGACCTCTTCATCATCCACATACCGGTGTTACAACATCCGTGGACAGGTAAACGCCGCTTGTCAAGGTAAAATGATCCCATCAAAGATCCGACATCGGACGTACCTGCCGCCCATACGAGACTTATCGTAAGGGCGCCCTAGATTTTCCCAACAGATTACTCCGTAAACTCCTGTGCCTGCGCCAAGATTCAGTGACCCAGATATCCCCCTAAGGGAATACCCCCTTTAAAGTTGACAGCTGTGAGTGCCTGGTGCCTCCTCGGATAGATCGCCGGTGCCTGAACCTGGCGACGGAGCGCCACCATGGGCGCTACCTTGCAAGTCAGGTCGTACGTCATATCACGTGAGTTTACCCGGCCAACCGCCAGAGCCTTTAAGGTTAGGTTTAAGGTTAGGTTTAGGGAGGAATGTAAACAAAGCTGCGAGCGATAGCGAGCAGCGAGTTCTGTGAGCTTGGCGAAAAGTACCAAGGGAGGTGGGGGATGCCCAGCTCCGGCCCTTTCGCTATATGCTCATCAGGGTACTTTTCAAGAGGAGTTTGAAACCACGCCACTCCAGACGGGCCGCAGCCCGTCAAGCGTGAATGGCGGAGGATTGATGGGGGTCAACAGACTTGCAAGAGAAAACTACGGTAGAAACCCTGACGGTTACGTGACTTCTCACGTCAGGGGCTTATTCTGCAAAAGCATGATCAACGTCTCGGACGCCAGAATCCTTCTCGGAGAGGATTGATCAATAAGCTTACTTTACGTTTGTCGGACTTCAACAAATGGAGGTGACCTGCAAGGGGGTAAGAAGTTCATCTACTTCCGAGATCACGCACCTGCCGTTACACGGAATGATCCGGTAACTGCCCTAAAACGTAAA
>JAKELG010000803.1:0-11115 GCA_021527035.1 Lactarius vividus | reverse complement strand
CTGGTTCCTTGGTTGCAATGCCTATATCATCCATGTAGACGCGTATGGTTGTTCCTTTGGCTTCTGCTTTGCGATAGTGTCTCGTAAATCGTGTTCATCATGGTTTGGAAGGTTGCCGGGGAGTTAGTGAGTCCGAAGTACATGACCGTAGGTTCGAAGAGTCCATACCGCGTTTTGAAGCTGCCTTGTGTTCATCTCCCTCCTTAATGTGCACGTTGTTGTACCCCCATCTGACGTCTAGTTTTGTGTAAGTGTGTGCTTGACTGAGGTCCGTGATGAGGTCGAGATGAGGGGTAGTGGGTATTGGTTGCGGATGGTGACGGCATTTATTTTCCGATAGTCTTGTACTGGCCATAGTTTCCCATCTTTCTTCTTGATGAAGAAGAAGGACGAGGCGTAGGGGGACTTGGATGGGCGAATGTACCCCTTCTTTAACTGCTCGTCCAGGAATTCTTTGAGCTTGCCGTCTTCCTCCTGTGTCATAGGGTAGACTTGCAGTCAATTGCAGGTGGGGTGCCTTCCTTGAACTCGATGCGTGGTCCCAAGGTCGAGAGGGGGGAAATCGTTGGATGCTCTTCACTAAAGATCTTTGCAAACTGTTGATAAGCCGGGGGAGTTCTACTTTATCACAGAATTGCTTAGCTTCAATAGCCAGTTCTGTAGCTGTGGTGCGTAGGTGGCTTTCTTCCTCAGTTCTGCTGCTATAGCCTCTTTTTCTTCTTCCGTGAAGGCGCTTCCTATGAGTGGTCTTCCTTGTTGGGGTTGATTGATCGAATGACAACTGGGAGCATTTTTTTCGTGTATGGTGGCATATCTCCAGTTTATCGTGGGTTCGTAGGTTGCTAGCCAGGGTATCTGAGTACCAGATCTTCGTTTCCGAGGTCCGTGACCAGGAAGCGCATCTTTCGTCGTCGTTGATTAGTTTGCACATCTAAGTCAATGAAGTGGGTGATACTGCCCGCTTATTTCCGTGTTGTCGATGTTCCATATTTTTCTGGGGTGGTCCTCACTCTTGGAGCCCCAGGCCCATCCTTTTGCAAATGAAGGACGTATGAGTTATCCATTGCTCCGGAGTCTACTAGTGTTCTGATGTCGGCCATTGCGTAATTCGTGCGAATCGAGACTGGAAATTCTAAGAGCCGATAGCGAGTCATGATTACAGAATTACAATTGACCGCCCTCACCCAGGCCGATGGGTTCAGGCGTTCTGAAAACCCTCCTTTCCCCAACATTTCTTGGAGGATGAGGTCTTTTACGTCATCTGTTTCTCTGCTACTCTGGCCAACCAGTCTTTTGCTCGTTGTTGCGGAGGCGCCGTGTTTGCTGCCCTGACTTGCGTGGGTGGTTCTTCCTGGTGTGGTAGTCCGTATCTGCCATTCGCTAGTGGTTTGCTCGGCGGCGTGGCTGTGGGCAGTTTCGTGAGAAATGTCCCATCTGGTACAGTTGTAGCAGACGACGTCCTCATGTCTCGAGGAGGAGGCCCCCTCTCTTCCGTATCCTCTCTTTGTGGTCTTGGGATAAATGGTCTATTGGGATCCCCGACTTCCGCTACTCTTGCGCGAGTTCGATTGGCTGATTGTCCATTGCGTTGGGTCGTATCTGGGAGGGGGTGGTCCATGCGGTGGTCCCCAGTTCGGGGGTTGCGGCCTCCACCAAGGTTGGGCGGATGATGGTGGTGTCTTGTCTTGAAGTTGTCAGGCGTGCTTTCATGTTATGTATTGCTTCTCTGCCTTCGTAGCGCGCACCTCTTCCAGTCTTTGAACGTGTGCGGTTCATCCAGTTCGTAGACCTTCATAAACAGGGCTCGTGGTAGTCCCACGGTGAACCGGTCGATAGTTTGTCGGTCGTCAGGTTATAGTGGAGCTTTTTCTGGCTAGTTGCTCAAACTTAACGATGTACGCGTCAATATCCTCTCCTGTCATCTTGATTCCCTTTGTAATTCTGCTTGTGCTTGTTCTTCTCGAGTATGTTCGAGAACCGTTTGGCAAATTCTGTCGCGACATGGTCCACAGTGTTTGGGAGTATTGGCTTACTCCTCGTCGTACTCCCGATTGAGCCATTCGAGGATGGATAGGTCCACTCGCTAACGTTGATCCCTTTGACGTTATCCCAGGAAGAGAAGGGATCGTCGGTATTCGTTCTGCATGATGGGGGCATCCATTCATCCCCCAGTACACGTGCCATTGTGTGAGGAATGCTTCGTATTTAGTGCGATCTCCATCAAATATGGTCGGTGGTTCACCTGATAGTCTATCCGACCCGTGTCCTCCGCCTGGAGGTCCTCCGGCTAGGGTCCTCCTGGTGGAGGTCCTCCTCCATTCGGGGGTCGACCTCCTCCCGGGAATCCTCCTCTGGTCGGGCCTTGGCCTGGGAATCCACCTGGGAGTCCTCCTGGTGGTGGTGGTGTCCTTCCAGTGGGTCCAGGTGGTCTGGTCCTATTGCTCTAAAGAGGGCTGCGTTGTCAGCCGTCATGCGTGTCCGGTGTTAGGGTTGATAGGGTTGAGGATGGCTTCGGCTTCTTCCCTGATGCGTTGTACTTCTTCCATTGCCTGTGTTCGGTTGCTGTGGCCATAGGACTTCGGATGTGAATCTCTTCGGTACTGTGATATGTAGTGACTCAGCTATGTGTGCCAACAAACTTGAGTCTTCTCCTGTTCCTGGCCATATTTCACTTTCTGTGGCTGTGTGTTCTTCTACTTGTTCTTCGTGACTCGATTCCGAGGGTGCGTGTTCCCTGGGTGCTTCTTCTCTTCGCTACTGCTGCTATCGCCATCTAGTGACCCCCAGTCGCTCCGTGAAGCTCTCTGGAATCGATATCACAGCGGTAGTGTCTTCCCGCTGGTCTACGACGTCCCACCGGTCTATGGGGTTTCCACATAATCTCCGTCCAACAGAAGTTGGAGTAATTGAACTCAACTGGTCGTTATCTGATTGCCTCTCCTGGGAAGTCTACGAAGTAGCCGTGTCTCCTCTGTATTCTCTCCACCTGGCTGCACCTAGGAATCGTCTCGGTACTGATCGTTCCCCTCTGGTTTCAAGTTGTAGGGTCGAAAGTTTCTCCACTGATCCCTTGTAGTGAACACATGGTTGGCTATCTGGTCTTAATGTAACACTACTGCCCACCTTGTTTTCCATATTATCTATGTTCCATCTTTCAGGGTCTATCCAACTGTTGGAGACCCAGCCCCATCCTTTTTGCAAGGAGGGGCGTATGAAGTTGTTGGTGGCTCCCGAGTCTACAAGCCCTTTATGTCAGCCATTGCATAACTTGTGTGAATCAAGACTGGAATTTGAAGCGAACCAATAGTGAGTCATGATTACAGAGTTACAATTAACTGCCCTCACCCAGGCTGATGGGTTAGGCGTTCTGAAACCCTCCTTTCCCCTTTCACATTGGAGGATGGGTCTTTACATCATCCATTTCTCTGGCTACTCCTGCAAGCCAGTCCTTGGCCCTCTGCTGGGGTGGCGCCATACTGGTGGTCTGTACTGGGTTGGGGTTTCTTCTTGCATGTAGTAGTCTGTTTCTGTCATGCGGCTGTTGGATCCCCTTTTTCTCAGCTGCTGACAATTCATGAGAAGTGTCCCAGCTGGTGCAATTGTAGCAGATCACTGCCCTCATGTCCCTAGGTGGTAGGCCTCCCTTGTCCGAATCCTCCTTGTTGAGGTCACGGGATGAAAGTCTGTTGGGATCCCCTACCTCTGCTACTCTTGCACATGTTCTGTTGGCCAAGTGTCCATGGCATTTGGGTCATATTGAGGTGGAAGTGGTCCCTCAGTGGTCCCCAATTGGGCAGGGAAGGTCTCCACCTTGGCTGCGCGGATGAAGGTGGGATTCTTGGTTTTGAAGTTTCAAGGCACGCTTCATGTGAATGTATTGTTTTGTCTTCTGAGTGCACATGTTTCCACTGTTCAAAAGTGTGAGGTTCATCGAGTTCATACACTTTCATGAACAGGGCTCATGGTACTCCTGACATGAATTGATCAATGGTTGTTGATCATTAAGGTTGTAATGAGCTTTTTGGGCCAGTCTTTTGAACTGTACTACGTATGCGTTGATGTCCTCTCCTGTCATTTTAATCCCTTTTTGAAGCTCTGCTTGAGCTTGTTCTTCTTCTAGGGTATGGCGAATCGTTTTGCAAATTCCATTGCTATGTGATTCCAGAGGGTTTGCGAGTATTGACTTACACCTCTTTGTACTTCCTGATTCAGCCATTTGAGCATGGTCAGCGTCCATTCACTGACATTTGTTCCCTTTACGTATCCTAGGAATAGGAGGGATCTTCTGTAGTCATTTTGCATTATGGGGGCCTCCAAGTTCACCCCCCAGTATATGTGCCATTGTGTTAGGAATGTCACGATCACGTGACATGTGACATGACTTGGAGGAAACTCGGACTGACAGTGAGATTGACAGCAAAAGCAATGCACTGCACCTGCCAAAACACTTACGCGTTTCTCTAGCGTTCTCGCTTCTCGGAAAATAGTCTTAGTAATATCAGTCTGTACAAGTATAAGTATGAGGCCTTTTGTGTAGTAGTTACCTTGTCTGAGCTTTGTAGAAATTCCAGCCATAGTTTGCTCATCTTGAGTGACTTGCACATCCTGTTCATCTCTTACATCTTCCTTGGCAAGGTTACCCCTTTGCCCATTGTCATCACCGTTCTAAGTCCCAGCCCTCGACCTTAGGCCCAACTTGGTCGACTTCTTTGTCACTTTACGCCTGCACTTCCGACATTGTCCCAAACGTTCCGGCTGGAATGTAACAAAAGCTCAGACCTACCTCACTGATCCCGCACTCGTTGTGCAGCTAGGAACCTAGGAACTTAAGACTACCACCCGGACCCGCGCTTGCTGTGCGTTAGACATCTAAGACTTACAAATTACGAACCAGCACGGACAGTGAAGTTGTAGCGGTATGACAATCACGCTACGCCAAGCCAAGTAAAAGAGCTGCTATGGGTGAGACTCAAGCTTGGCGCGGAGATAAATCACGTGCTAGACCTACAGTCAACGTGGAGCGAGTGTACACTAAGAAACCTTTATTCAAGGTTAAAGCACACGGTGTCACACGGCGGCAGGCTGAGTGGAGAACCAAGAGGACAAGTTAGATAGGCAGAGGTAAGGAAGTACAAAAATGCGCACCTGAGTGGAGAACCAAGAGGACAAGTTGGTTCCACTCAGGACGCTACAGGCAAGCTTAAGTATCTACTGCGGCTGAGATTAAGTCGGAGCTTGAACACTGTTGCTAAGTGTAAAGTAATCGACTATGACTAAAGAGCTGACGCGTCGTGTCTATTAATAGCCTTATCTTTAGTGCTGACTGATGCACTGTCATCAAGGCTGACTACGTATGACGTGTTGCTGAGTAAAACCTAATACAGCGCGTAATACATGCCTACTAAGCGTAATCTAGAGCGTACTAGAAGGTTCTATCCTTATCTACCAATCAGAGAGTCTGTCCATGTATAGAATGTGACCTTAAGGGATATCCCTTTATGGGTATACTTTCCATGGTCACGTGATCAAAGTGCACGATATTTCACGTGACTAACTAGAGAACGTGATGGCAGGTCACGTGATCCACAAAGGCGAAAATGAACGCGTCCGTGACATCACCCCCCTCCTTAAGGGCTGACGTCCGCGTTGGCCTCTGTGTTAACAAATGGATTCTGCCAAGGTAAGGACGCGTAAAGGAGAGCCGCTATTTTTCTAGGAGCGCCCGGGTTCTGTTGATGGAACTGCTCAACTTTTTGGGGCGTTTGCTAGATTTTTGCGGGTTCCCATGTGTCCTCGCCTTCGCCTATCCTTTCCAGCGAACGAGGTATTTCAGAGTACGACCAAGAGTTTGGAATCTCTTATGTGGTCTACTTCGTACTCTTCTTCTCCCTCGATAACGACTGGATCAGGAGGAGGCGGTAGCAGGCCATTACTTCATTTCCCTTATAAGGAGAGAGGCGATCCACGTGGAATACATCGTGGATGCGTAGCGCGGGTGGGAGTGCAAGCCTGTAGTCGACGTCACTTAGACTTCAGTGACTTCAAATGGGCCTAATTGCTTGGGGCCCAGTTTGGACGACTGTTGGTGGATTTTAATTTGTTTGGCTTGCAACCAGACTTTATCTCCGACCTAAAGTGTAAGACTCATGTCTTTGGCCAATCATTCGCTGTTTACTTAAGTGAAGCGCTGCCTCTGCATCCTTTCTAGAGGAAGTTAGTTTTTGAAGACGCTTATCGAGCGTTGGGATACCCGTGGGTCTTCCGCGGGAATCGTGAAGTCCGGTGTATAGCCGTAGAGTAGCTCAAAGGGTGTGACCCATGGCTGAGTTGAGTCTACTGTTGATCATGAACTCCGCTGTGGGGAATAGGTCTGCCCAATCATCCTGTCTCTTGCTAATGAACAAGTGCAGATATACTTCTACTTCTTGATTTTTGTGCTCTACTTGTCCATTAGCTTGAGGGTGATAGGCTTGGTGAGACCTGCGTCTATCCCTAACCGCTTGTAGAGGGCACGCATGCTCCTTGCAGCAAACTGGGGTCCGCGGTCGCTTATGATTTTACGCGGGATCCCGTGCAAGGGGAAGACTTGCTCAAGTAGATGGATGCCACCCATCAGCCGTAATCTGAGAAGTCACTGGAAATAGATGGATCTGTTTGGTAGTGATCCACTATGTTAAGGATCATATCCTTTCCACGTGACATAGGCATGGACCGATTAGATCGATCCCGATAATCTGCCATGGACCCTCAGGTACTTCTTGCGGCTGAATGGCTGCTTTGGGGTGTAGATCTTTGCGATAACGTTGGCATCGATCACATCCTTCTACATGAGGCATGAAGCCTGCCATGCGTGGCCACCAATAATAGCGGCTACCAGCTCGATGGTTCCGTTCTTTCCAGGGTGACCGGTTGTAGTCGTATGGCATGACTTTACCACGTCGCGACGTAAGCTCGGTCATTGGGAACGTAAAGTTTCCCCCTGTGATAACTAAACCGTCTTCTTCCTCCCACAGCGAACTCCATCCGTAAGAGCCTTAGGAGCGGTCTTTTGTAGTGACTTAAGACCCTCGATACTTCGGCTTCTTTTATGGATGCGAGTCTGATGCGACTGCCCAGGGAGTCACTTCGGGCACGAAGTGAGCTTGTGCGGCATTGAGGAAATGCTCAGGTTTTAATACTTGAACCTGGCGATTATCCTCATTATCCTTACTGGTCTCTGGAGAACGGCTTAATGCATCGGCTTGCATATGGAATCTCCTTTCTTGTAAGTGATTTTGAAGGTGAAGCGACTTAATAACGCCCAGCGAGCTTGCCGGATTTAAGTCCTTCATACTGGCCCACCATTCCATATTTTTGTGGTCAGTAATCACTTCAAAGGAGATGCCTTCGAGGAAGTGTCTCCAATCCTCTAAGGCGCGGATTAAGCCAGCATTTCCCTGTCATAATTTCGTAATTGCGTTCCTCTTTGCTCATAGACTCTGAGCGGTACGCGACAGGGTGCCAAGACCATCGGGATACTTCTGAGTAAGTATGCCGCCTGTAGCAATCCGGATGCATCTGTTTCACACGCGTGGGTAGCTGGGATCGTACACTCGTAGGATAGGTTCCTGTACGAAGCGCTCTTTAGCGTGTCGAAAGCTTTCTGCTGTTCCGGATTCCAGTGCCATGGAGTGTCCTTCTTCGTGAGGTCATGTAAGGGTCGGGCTATGCCGCGAAGTCCTTATGAACCTACGATAGAAGTTGGCGAACCCAATAAAAGCCCTTACTTTCTTTCAGGGTTGTTGGGGTTGGCCACTCCCTTACTGCGGAGACCTTGCCAGGGTCCATCCGCACTTCTCCGGGGGTTATAATCATCCCAATACTCCATTTCGTGTTTCTCGAAATCGCACTTTTTGGCTTAAGGTAGAGGTCGTGATCCTGCAGTCTCTGTAACACCTCTCTTACGACTTTTCGATGGTGTTCAGATCGTGACTGTAGATCAGGATGTCGTCCATATAGACGCGACCTTCCTTGTGCGATGATCCGCGAATACGGCGTTCATGAGGGCTTGGAAGGTGGCGGGACTATTGGTCATGCCAAGTACATGACCTTTGGTTCGTATAGCCCTCGATTTGTGACATAGCACCTTCCATTCGTCTCCATCTCGGATTCGAATATTATGGTAGCCCCATCTTACGTCGAATTAGTGAAGTACTCTGCTCCTTTCAACCGTTGATAATGTCGGCCGAGTGGAAGTGGATATCGGTTCTTAATGGTTATTTTGTTAAGACGCCGATAATCCTGGACAAGATGAGCTTTCCGTCTTTCTTTTTGATGAAGAATACTGGTGATGCCATCGGTGACTTAGATGGGACCAGATACCTTTACCAATATGTTCGTCCAGGAATTATCTAATTCCACTTGTTCTGCGGGGACATGGGATACGTCTTGACTTTCCAATGCTGACTGCATCGGTTCTAAGTCTATGGCGTGATCCCATGGTTGATGTTCGGGGAGCCTTTGGGATTCTTCCTCGAGAATACTTTTGAAGTCACGATAGTGTGGGGTACCATTTCTTCAAAGTCTTCTTAGGTTTAGCGTTAATGGCTTTCTCGGCGATCTGCTGAGAATACGTAAAGCCTGCTAGACAGAAGACTTCGTCATCATGGACTGTGTCCAACACTTTCTCCGCAAGGAGACGGCGGCGTTCCATTCGGTTCGCCATAATGCGCGTCACCTCTATCTCATGCTCCTTGGCGCTATTTCAGCGGTGGAGTCGAGACGCATTGTGCCTTCCTGCCAATCTATTTGCGGATTCCGATTCCTTAGCCAGGGAGTCCCAGATGACATTCTCTGGTCCAGAAGTGACGTAAAGTCATATTTTTCTTCGGTCGGGACCGACTTTGAGTTTAGTCGAACTTTATGGGTAATGCCCGGCTTCATTGAGAGTTCCGTCTATATTATAAGGAGGATTGGACTCTCAAGAGGAATCTGCAACATTTTATGGCGGTCAGCGTACTTTTTGTCTAGGAACAACGAGTTGCCCCAGGTCTACCATTGCTGCTACTTTTACAGTACGATGACGTCCGGATAAATAGACACTAATATGAAAATGTGATTTTTTATCTTTTGTTTCGGGAATAATAAATGAAGAGAAAGTGCTGCATCAGAATTCATCACTTGCGGCACGGCTACACTCAAAACCGATGTCCTTAAGACTGGTTGAGGAGCTATTTCAGAGTAGGAACTAGAAATAAAGTTCATCTCGGAGGCAGATGTAGATGTAGAAACAGAAGACGACGAAACTGAGACATCACTACTATCTATCTTACAGGCATCACTGGGTACGTAGGAATTACAGAATTTGAGTCCGAAACGAGGCGAGTCCTGAGACATATTACAAGAACATGAGCCGAGTCAAAGTCTGTATTTGAGGGGCCGGTCGCAGCTACACGCGACCCCTTATCTAAAAAGCCGCTTGAGAGCCTCAATGGTCTCCTGCTGCTTTTTCCATCTCCATCAATTTTGCCACGTCTGCCTGGGACGTCTTTGGCTGAGAGGTATTGAAGAGGTGGCTGCTGCCACCGTACTGGATGAGTTTGAGGACGGAGGGCTGAGGATTCCGTCGTAGCCGCAGCTTTCGCTTTGGCGGTTTCCCCTTTTTTGATCATACAAACGGGGGCACGGTGACCAGCTTTCTGGCACCAGTTGCAGACGTCCCGTTCGTGATTTCCATCCTTTTTTGTGTGGTCTTTCGACCCGCAACCGTAACACTTCCTTGCATCCACTTTCTGTACTCCGCTTGGTTCTTGAAGAACTCGTCCTTCCCCTTTTCCTTGCTGGCTTTGTTGGCGCGTGGCGTCAACTTGCATGGCATGGGTCGTGGGACGCGGGCGATTAGTCTTTCCAGACTTTTCCGCGCGGGCTGGCGGAGGCGTTGGTCGATGAGGGTGGCCGTAGCCTTGAGATCGTCGAAAGTGTCTTGCTTCCTTTCGGTCGTGGCGAGAATGTCTTAATCTCGTCATTAGACCGGTATAGAAGCGGTCGCGGAGGTCGGCTTTCGACCATCCAGTTTGTCCGCTGTATTGCTCGAATATTGACGTATATCGGCAACGGACCTCTCCCTTGTTTTGTCTTTTGAGCTCCTCCCGAGCGATGTCGCGTACGTCCATTGGGGAGAAGCGGCGGTTGAATTCTTTACAAAATTGTCATATATCCCCACGAAGGGGAATGAGCCTTGATTGGCCTCTCGAGGTAGGGAGAGCCCAGGTCTTGGCTCTCCTTCCATCAAGTTCAAGGCGGCATATCCACCTTTCCTCTATCGGCATCCATGACTGAAGGATAGGCTCCCACGTGTTGAGAGCGTCTCCTTGTGAGGAAGCCCAATTATGGAAGGCGCGAGGAAGTGGCGGGCGTCTGTGGAGTTGCCCTTCCGTCCCATGCTTTGGGGCGGGCCACTATATCCTTGCCTCCACCTTTCTTGGGCTTGGCCTGGGTGGCGGCCACCTGCTGTTAGTCGAGACTGTTGAGCAAGGTGGCCCATAGCCAGGCCAGTTGATTGATAAGAGATACAATCTTGGATGGTGGGAGGGGGCGGTGGTACTGTTGGTGCGGGGCCGGAGTGGGGTCCAGCTGAGCAGTGTGCGAGGATGAGGATGACGACGCCGACATTCTTTCTAACTCTTCTTCTTTTCTTTTTCTCTTTTTGGCTAATTGGGCCTCTCTGAAATCCTGTAAGAGCGCTATTGCTCGTCAGGATGTAATTCGTCCCATCTTGATTCGCCCGGCGTATTCCTTCTCTTGTTTAGAGAGGGGAGGAGGGCGAATTTCGAGTGAACTCCGCAGGATACTGAGCCTGAGCTAACTGAGCTTTGGCTTTGCCTTTTGGAGCCATGATCTTCTTGGACTGGGGACGGGGGGCGAGAGAGGAGGGAACGATTTCTTTGGCGAAGAGATTTAGGTCTGCGACTGTGAATTCGGTTCCAGGGATTGGCGTAGCTCCGGGGTACTCATCTTCAAGTACTTGTCGCACACCAGGGAAGAAATAGAGTGCTTGAACGATGGATTCGGGCGGTGGTGCGTGGAGGTCCTTTGACTTGGAAACCTTCGACCACTTGTCGTTTACTAGGGTTGCGG
>JAKELG010000802.1:0-11120 GCA_021527035.1 Lactarius vividus | reverse complement strand
GCGCGGGGGAGGCTCACTTGATCAAATACGAAGATCAAGCCTCTACTTCTGAGATTAAGAAGTATCAACAGATAATTGGGTCTCTGCTATATGCGCAGATTGGAAGCAGACCTGATATCTCCTTCGCTGTTGCGCGCCTCAGCCAATTCGCTTCCAATCCCTCTCAGCAGCATCTGCGCCTTGCCAAATACGTGTTAGCATACCTTAATACAACAAAGGACTACGCGTTGCGCTACTCTGGAGGGAATGGTGGAGAAGGCCTTCATGGCTACTGCGACTCTTCCTGGGGTGACCAGGAAGACCGCCACTCCACCACTGGCTACGTTCTACCTACTTGCGAATGGTGCCATCTCTTGGTGCACCAGAAAGCAAAAGACGGTAGCACAGTCCACCACAGAAGCTGAGTACATGAGCCTCGCTGAGGCTGCGAATCAAGCTCAGTGGTACCGGACTTTCCTAGAGGAACTGGGGTACGAGGTCTCCTCCCCCATACCTCTTCACTGTGACAACAAGGGCGCTGTAGACTTAGCCCTGAACCCAGTCACTGGGAGACGGTCCAAACACATCCCCATCAAACACCACGCTGTTAGGGAGTATGTAGAAAACAAGGTTATACACCTGATACGTACTCCAACGAAGGACATGGTAGCAGACGGACTTACTAAGTCTCTACCAAGAGAAACCTTCGAGAAGCTGGTTAATGATGTTGGGTTGGTGTAATGGAGAAAAGTGTGGATAGGATCCACATCTATCAGAAATTCGGGTTGATGGACCTTTTATAAGGTTGCCGATGAAGTGTCAAGGCAGAATAAGATTCGCTCTTACCTCTGCAGAAGAGAGTCCTTTCTCTCTGTATTATATGGAGTTTCACACTGCACTTCAAAAAGTCGTCCTTTATGACGCATGAAGTAAAGTGTTCTAGGGAATTCAATCCCGAACTCCTGTAGACTCTTGCCACAGTTCTTATGTTGAGAACTTACAAAGCATTTTCAACTTTGTTGAAACTTGACACGCGCTCTCATCACCATCTACCACCTATTCTTATCTTATCTCCAGAATGGACTGCCTCAATCATGGAGGGATGTTGAGACGTCACCAATTGAAGTGTGATGTCTCGTGGGATATGATTGAGTCATTCCCTTCCTTATACGGTATCTGACCCTTATGGTTAGATTATGGACTTCTGGACTTGTACGGACCGGTTATTGTTTATCTTTATTTTGTAGTTCCTTATTAGGTTCTTCTTGTTCTTATTGTTAAGATACCGATCACATCCGCATTAGGCGGTTTTATTGTTCTCTGCCCTCCAATGGCATTTCTCCCTCTGGCGCACAGACCAGGTGCATTTTGTTTGAGTCACCAGTGCGCACGGACCATTATTAGCTAAGCGTCCTGTATATAAGGACTGCTGTTTTCGCCCTCACACTTCAGAGTTTCTTCAACCTCTGAAGTGTAAGTTCTCTTTACTACTAAGCCTCTACCTTACGCTGACAGTACTATAGTTACTTTGTCTCTTAGGTGTGTTGCGCTGCTAATAGAGTTTCTTCAACCTCTGAAGTTTACTTTGTCTCTTAGCCGCTCTTGCTATATCTCGCTGTTAGTGCTGCCAGCTCAACAGTACTTGTGGGCCTCAGCGTCTTAGGCCTATATCAGCCTACAAGCCATGGCTGGCCGCGTCTTTGTAGCACTGTAGCACTAAAAAAACATAGCTAGTAATACTTCCATACAAATGTATATATGACGACTGTGCTACACAAGGAACGTCGCCGTCATTGCCATCCAACTCACCATCAGTGTAGTCCTCTGCCATGTCGTCGTCATTGTCGTTGTCGTCATCATCGTGGCACACCTGGCACATGACTTGCATTGGTGGTGCGCTATTTATTGTGCAGGAATGCCAGAGTCATCCTCGAAGCAGGTTTTGAGTATGTTGTAGTAACTGATGACCGACAATGTGTATTGTAGAATCTTCTAGGGATACAGTCAATATTACTGTCAGGGGGGGTGAGGAAACGTACTCACTTGAGTGGCATGATATGTGACAGTGTTGATCTTGTCGAGGAGCCTGAGCTCCTCCTGTGGGACTGTCAATGCCTCCAACGGACTTGTGTGGACAAGGCGAAAAGGTATTTATAATACAATATTGAGCTGCATGAGTTACATGTCAATATGTCGACTTGTGTTGTGGTAGTCAGGTTTCCAGCACTGCATCCCATGACAGCAAGCATGGAGAGCCCAATAGTGCTGAACAAGGTGCGTGGCATGGTTGGTGTGATTTGCAGGCAAATATTGGGTGGTGCTAAATAGGGCATCACATGGGTGGAACCTAGGGATAAAACTTGAAGTAGAACCTGGTGATTGATTGAGGCAGAAGAAGGGGAGAGGAAAAGGGAGAGTGAGAGCAAGGGAGGTCAAGGTCAAGAGAATTTGAGCAAAACTGTTACGGTCTGAGCTTCGTGGACTCATATTACGGTACGAGGATTGAAGTGAACGCTTACTATACGGTTATGACTACGATAGTAAGCGAGTATTAGTCATGGACCATTTGTATCAGTCAGCACAAGTCGTACTAGCATGTGATAGTTAGTATGACTCATTACTAGGATAGCTGTAGTAGGGTTCGAGCTACTTACGCTACGGGACATTACTTAAAGAGGAGCTTTAAAGCTGCCTCTGAAATATGTATAAATAGTGGCCTGCGAAGACCAAGAAGAGCATCTTGGTCTTCTTTTCAAATACCACTATTCCTACTTGTCTACAAGAGGACTCTCGAGTCTTCCTACTTCTAAAGGGAGACGCCCTCTTCTAAAAGCCTGACCTTCGAGTCTAGGATCCTGGCCCTTTCGACGCGTCAAGTCGGAGTTGCCTTAGTGCTACTGGGACGAGTATTGTGGATCGCCTTAGTCGTATTCTACGGACTAATCGAAACCCTGTGGACACGTCAACAACTAGCTAAGTCGTGAACGCCTTCATATGAGTTCAAGTCGAACTAAACGCTGTGGTAGCGTTACATTAAGACCAAGATACATTAATCGTGGCGTTCACCACAAGAGACCAGTGGAGAAACTTCCGACCCTACAACCTCGAAGCTAGAGGAGAAAGATCCATACCAAGAAGATTCCTAGGCGCAGCTAGGTGGAGAGAATATAGGGGAGACACCGGATACTTCATCGATTTCCCAGGGGAAGCCATCAGATACCGACCAGTTGAGTTCAACTACTCCAATTTTTGTTGGACAGAGATTACGTGGAACCCCATAGACAATCGGTGGGACGTCGTCAGACCAGCAGGAAGGCATTACCGCTGTGACATAGACTCAAGATGTTATGATCCGACGCTTCGGACTTTCTCTGTGTGTATCCTTTGCTATCTTGTTTCACTTCGCTCCATTTGTCTTCTATTTTGTCACCAAAGGGGCTATCATTGTTAGCCACCCTAGACTCCGCTTCCACATCAGTGCCTTGACTTGTTTTGACTCTTTGCTTCTGTATGGGCTTGTGTTCATGTTGTTTGGAACCCCGTCCTATTTAAAGCTGTACTTTACTTTGTAGGAAGCCAGACTTGGCTTCGTTTGCAATCTAGCAACCTTGCCTTCGCTCTTTGGTGTGACTCAGCCTCTCTCCCTCTTCTTGTGCATCCCCTACCTCTGTCCCTAACCCGGACACCCTCGAAGTCTTTGCAGTTGAACTATATCAACGCGTCACACCTGTTAGACTCTGTGTACTCGCAAGACTGAGTATAGAGAAGTGTTAGACACTTCGGGCAAGGAGCCTTAGTTACAGAGTAGTGGCACATATCGTGCCACACCCCAGACCACTTGTATTTCATAGCAATAAGACAATAGACGTCTTCGCTTGATACTTGTGTGATATCGAACCCCTTGAACCTGCGTCCCTGCTAGGACGTAACATAAGCCAAGTCTACAACCCCGACACACCAGGGACACCACTACCTCACAGTAGGGTGAGCGACGATCCAAGAGGACGCATCAGCCAACGCCCAGAACAACCACAGAACCCCCAGAACAACAAACCAGGCGGCGGATCCTCTCTGACACAAGAGGCCACTTCAGCAACTCCCCACACGAAACAAAACCCAGAAACAGACCACAATCGTGGCTAGTATCAGTGTCACCCTTGAACCAGACAACAACTGGACCCCAGTCCAAACCAGAACCCAAGACGACCTCCCACACCACGTTAAAAGCAGCCAACTAGGAAAAGGAGCTCGCTGGACCATAGAACCAGACCGACCACCTTGCTACAAGTGCCTTGTACGAAATAAACTCCAACCAGTAGAATTCATCAACAACAACTGGTACATCCTCAGATACTTCCGAAACGCATACCACACATCAACCTCAAGTGTCACCCCACAAAGATACACTGAAGGACTCGGCTGGTGGAACGAAACAGACGAACAAAACCCAGACACACCTACAGCAGGAAGCTCTAGGGGAACATACGGACTCCGACAGAGTCAACCAGAAAGCTCAGACGAAGAAGACCAAAACTCAGTATCCTCCCACTCCTCTAACAACCACCTCACCCTCATTGTACCTCCACAAGCTTCGTCTCACGCCAGCCCCACCATCCCCATCTGGATAGAACCATCCCCACTAGAACCAGATCAACCAGAAGCGTTCCCAACCCCGATACCACCCATCAGAGTACCTTCACCAGTCCAACCACCACAGAACCCCAACAACGATCAAACAGCACCCACCATGTCCACAACAACCACCCCAGCCGCCCCACATACCAGTGCCAGTGGAGGACTCAAAGGAGTAGCGCCTACTGCCTTCACCGGAAACAGGACAGAGAGTAGCCAGTTCAAAAGAGAACTACTACGATACATCAAGTTAAATAGCGAACATGAGCTCATCAAGCAACCCTATTCACGAGTCCTGTTCGCCCTCACACTATTCAAGGGACCTGGAGTACAACTATGGGTCAATCAAACAGAAGATAACATGGAAGCGGCACTAGCAGACCGTACCAAAACCCTCACAAAGACAGTGAAGACCTATGGGACGGATTCACCAGAACCTTCGACAGAGATTGGACCGACACCCTGAACAAAGAAAGAGCTTACCAAAAGCTGATCAACCTAAAGATGCAAGGCGGAGCACTAGACAATTACATCCTCGACTTTGAAAACCTTGCAGGAATAGCAGGATGGGACAGAAACGCACCAGGAACAATAGAGTTCTTCAAAAGAGGCCTACCAACAGGCGCATATCGTGCTTGCCTCATGAGGACCACCATACCAAACACCATGGACGAATGGCAAGCTGCTGCCAGAGCAGAACACCAACGATGGCAGCTCCTGAAGTCAGGACCAGGAACTAGAAACACTGGCCCCACACAAAGCGTAAGCCAGAACCAAAACCGAGCCAGAAGGGACCCCAATGCCATGGATGTCGACGCCATGACCACTACACCCTTTAAGAAACTCACCGAAGAAGAAAAGAAGACGCTCATGAAGGAGGGACACTGCTTCAAGTGCAGACAACAAGGACACATGGCCAGAAACTGCCAACGCCAAAACACCCCAAGTCAGACAAAAGTCCGAACCACAGACACCCAAGAAGCAGACACAGCACCCCCCTACACCCAAGAAGCGAGCACATCATCAGTGTCAGTTGCCACAACAGAAGACAAAGTCCGACAAGCCTATGCACTCATTCAAGGCATGACAGAAGAAGAAAAGAGACGTTACTATGCCCTCGACCAGGATTTTTGCGATGCCGACCTATGAGAGCTGATAGGAAGGCTGATTCAATGTATAGTGTTCGCGATAGTGCCATGACAATCCAAGTCCTTGTTCGCCTATACTACAAAGAAGCTCGAGTAAATGTACTCCTAGACAGTGGAGCCACAGACAACCTCATAGACCGAAACCTGATCCAGAAACTAGGACTAGGAACCACACCCCTACAACCCCCAATGATAGTCCGAAACGTAGATGGATCACTAAACAAAGATGGCACCATAACAGAAAAGTGCCAACTATGGATAAAAAGGGGAGAAAAAGAAACCGCATTCCAATTTTTCGTGACCAGCCTAGGAGAAGATAGAATGATATTTGGCTACCCATGGTTCGAACAAGAAAATCCAGTCATCAACTGGAAGAAACAAGAGCTAAAAGGAGAACCTATCACTATCCTAACTGGAGGATATTGCTTTAGAAGAAAGCGACACCAAGAAGCGAAAATTGCGACAACTACCACAACCTTTGATCCAGTAAAAGAAACGGAAATACCAGAAGAATACCAACTCCACCATAAAGTATTCTCTGATGAAGAAGCACAACGCTTCCCCCCAGAAAGAGAAGAAGACCACCCCATCACACTGCGCCCAGATGCACCTAATAAAATCAACTGTAAAATATACCCGCTTCCCCCACAAGAAGACGAAGCATTAAAAGCATACCTAGAAGAAAACCTAGCCAAAGGATACATCTACGAAGGAAGCTCCCCTTATGCATCATCCTTCTTCTTCAGAAAGAAAACAGACGGAGGGCTGCGCCCCATCCTCGATTATAGACCCCTAAATGCATGGACAGTGAAAGGACACTTACCCCCTGCCACTCATATCCGACATCCTAACAAACCTACATGGGAAGACACTGTTCTCTAAGTTCGACATCAGGTGGGGATACCACAACATCCGCATCAAAGAAGAAGACCAATGGAAAGCGGCCTTTCAAAACACCTAGAGGATTGTTCATACCCAGAGTTATGACCTTTGGCCTCACAAACGCACCAGCCACATTTGCAAGAACAATGAGCAGAATACTTCCGACCACTCATGGACAAGTACCCAAAAGAGTTGTTTGTCTATATGGACGATGTCTTAATAGCCACAGAAGAAGACACCACACGCCACAGACAGATTGTCCACGAGTTCCTGGAAATATGCGAAAAGGAATCCTATTTCCTCAAAGCGTCCAAATGTGTATTCGAACAAAGAAAGATCCACTACCTAGGAATTGTCATAGATGGATCAAATGTCAAAATAGACCCGAAGAAAGTAGAGGGACTAAAGAGTGGCCAAGAGACATCAAATCGGTCAAACAAGCAAGAAGCATACTAGGGACACTAAGCTACCAGCGCCCCTTCATCCCCAACTTCGCCCACTTAGCAAGGCCTATCACAGACACAATAAAAACAAAGAAGGCCCGTTCAAATGGACAGAAGAGGCGAAAGAGGCCCTAGAAACCCTCATTGCACTTGTATGCGAAGACCCAGTCCTGTGCCAACCAGACATGAACAAACCCTTTGAACTAGAAGTGGATGCCTCCGCTTTTGCCACAGGAGCGATCCTCACACAGAAGGATGACAGAAACAAACCCCAGGCAATAGGCTACTTCTCAAAGTCCTTCTCAGAAGCGGAGCGCAATTATGACATCCATGATAGGGAACTCTTAGCGGTCATCCGAGGCCTAGAACACTGGAGACACTTACTTCTGGGATCACCCCACGAAATCACGGTGTTTACGGACCACAAGAACCTAGAATATTACCGACACCCTCGCCAAATCAACAGGCGAGTCGCAAGATACATTCCCAGACTGGCAGGACTATCACATCAAACTCCACCACAAACCCGGAACCCAGAACCATGCAGATGCCCTATCTAGACGCCCAGATCACGACACAGGGGAAGAAGACAACAGCAACATAACAGTCTTAACCCCAACCATCTTTGCAAACTCCGTACTCTCCATACGGATAGATGACCGTGTCATGGCACACCAATTGGACCACCCCGACACTCTAGACGAATGGGCTGCCCCCTTTCAACTGGTGAAACATGGAAAGTACTGGTGGAAAGGGGACAAACTTGTGGTTGTGGACAACACACCGCTAAAGAGGGGGGTAATTTCCCTGTTTCATGACACAAAGACCGCAGGACACCCCGGAATAACAAAGACCCTTTGGATAGTGTCACAAGACTTCTGGTGGCCAAACATGAAAGAAGACATATCCGCATATGTAAAAGGGTGTGCCACCTGTCCAAGCAAACAAGAACTTCCCTGGAAACCCGAAACCCCCAATATTCCCCATTAAGACAAACCCAGAAGCCCTCCCCTTCGAAACTATCGCTCTAGACTTCATCACAAAGTTACCACAATCAGAAGGACATGACACCATTCTCACCATCACGGATCATGACTGTTCTAAGGCTGCCTTCTTTATCCCATGCAATGAAACAATTGACGCAGAAGGAGTAGCAAAACTATATGCCAAGACAGTGTTACCACACTATGGCCTACCAAGAAGGGTCATCTCCGACAGAGACCCCAGATTCACAGCAAAGTTCATCAAAGAACTATGCAGAGTGCTTGACATTGAACAAAACATAAGCACCGCATACCACCCCCAAACAGATGGACAATCAGAACGGACAAACCAGTGGCTAGAACAGTACCTCCGGATGTTCATAAACCACCAACAAGACAACTGGACAGAGCTGCTACCACTAGCACAATACACCCACAACTCCTGGCCAAGCGCAACCACAAAAAAGCACCCTATGAACTAATTCTGGGGTACATCCCAAGAATACACCAACCAGAAAGAATAGCAACAGTCCCAGGAACACAAAAAAGGCTAGAACAATCCAAGAAGCCAGAAGAGCAGCACAAGCGGCAATCACCCATGCCCAGTCACTCTACAAAGACTCCCCTCGTTTCCAACAATATACTGAAGGAGATACAGTGTGGCTTGATGCCAAGAACTTGAAGACAACGCACCCCAGTTTCAAACTATCCCCAAAAAGATATGGACCCTTCAAAGTCACAAAAAGAATCTCGCTACTACATATGCCCTGAAGCTTCCCCATCAGTGGAGGATCCACCCGTATTCCATGTCGTCACTTCTCATGCCACACAAAGAAACACCCATACATGGCAAAAGCTTTACGGAACCCCCCCCAGATCTGATAGAAGGAGAACAAGAGTGGGAAGTCGAAGGAATACTAGAAACAAGACGCCACAGGAACCAGTTACAGTTTCTGATCAAATGGAAGGGATACTCCGATGCACACAACAGTTGGGAACCGGAGAAGAACCTCAATGCCCCAGAACTTATTCAGGAACATTTTGAGCGCAACCCCAAAAGTGAAGGAGCAAAAAGTTGGTTAAAACGAAAAGAAGTGGTTGTGCAAACAGTCACCACACTTCCCACTCACTCAAACACAATGCCCTCTCGCTCCTCCTCTGTAGAACGCCTCGTTGCTCGTGCCATGGAAAGGAGGATCCTTCGACGAGACCCCATCCGTCTCCTCCTCCTCAGACCACTCCCCCCAGCGCATGCGTTCCTTGTCCCCCACTGTCTACCACCCTCAGCCCATCGATCCCCACTATGCCAAGCGTCATAGAAACAGAAGAAGGAGCAATTCTCCTGCGTCCCTCCCCCAGGGTTCACTGCTCCTCCTACCCAGAAGTCCAACGCGCCAACACCTCCCCCCCAGACCCCAGAAACGCTATCCTCAGAATCAGGGAGATCATCAATGACCCAGCAATGGACGCTCTACCTATCAACTATGATAGGATGCACATCCAGGAAAGTGACGATGACCCAGGGTTCCCTTTCTTTGTCAATGACCCCTGGAGCACTCGCTACGTCCACTTCCTCATCCCAGATGACACCAACCCTTCCTCCTTCCAACACAAAGACGCCAAATACATCCGGATCAGCGACAACAAAGAAGATGCCATCGGCACTTAGGCAAAGGCCTCCCTCGCTATGGACTACCCCTCTTCCTCCTCCCTCGTGATGATGACCCAGAGAACCCGGCACCCCCCATCTCTCCAGCACAGATTGAGAAACTTCAAGAAGGACACACTCTAGCTACCAAAGTAGATGAGGTACTAGAAGACCTGAACAACGACCGCCTCACTGCCGAAGTCCATCGGGTCCGCAGACTCTTGCGAAATCAAGAGACCATCCAGAAGCAGGTGAATGACCTGTACCACACAATGGCCCCCCTCAAAAGACACCTACTAGACATTGACATGCAAACTAACCAGTGCTAGGCGACGCCTACAAGAACACAAAGCGCTGGTTCGCATATCTGACCGGTGGAACATCCTCCACCCTCCTTCACCCCCTTCCCCACCGGCACCCACACTCTACATCACCCCATCACCAGGCCTCCTTCACTTTCACACTATGCCACAGCTCCACGATGAACCGGAGGGACCTAGCCCTTCGGGAGAAAGGAAGAAGAAGCGCAAAAACAAGAATGGCACCATCAAGCTCTGCTTCAGATGTCAATCTGAAGACCACCTCTCTTTGCCTGCCCCCGCAAACGAAGGTACTGCTGGAGGTTCAAGCACAGACCACTTCGCCTACCAGTGCCTTTGGCCAGCTCCAGAAGAACGCACTAAGTGGTGTGGCAAGTGTCAGACCAGCAACAGCCACGAAGAAATCAAGTGTCCCAAGTATGAGCTCTGCCGACGCTGTGGGACCTATGGTCCCTTCAATTTCCTTCGCACCCATCGCTGTCAATCCCCTCAAAGTCCTACCCCTTACAACGATAGGGACGCTGACGTATACGACCTTGTAGACTTCGAAGCACTCTAGGAAGAGCTGACTTAGAGAGGGGCTCATGTTATGATCCGACGCTTCGGACTTTCTCTGGTGTTATCTTTGCTGTCTTGTTTCACTTCACTCCATTTGTCTTCTATTTTTTGTTACAAAAGGGGCTATCATCGTTAGCCACCCTAGACTCCGTTTCCACATCAGTGCCTTGACTTGTTTTGACTCTTTACTTCTGTATGGGCTTGTGTTCACGTTGTTTGGAACCCCGTCCTATTTAAAGCTGTACTTTACTTTGTAGGAAGCCAGACTTGGCTTCGTTTGCAATCTAGCAACCTTGCCTTCGCTCTTTGGTGTGACTCAGCCTCTCTCCTCTTCTTGTGCATCCCCTACCTCTGTCCCTAACCCGGACACCCTCGAAGTCTTTGCAGTTGAACTATATCAACGCGTCACACCTGTTAAAACTCTGTGTACTCGCAAGACTGAGTATAGAGAAGTGTTAGACACTTCGGGCGAGGAGCCTTAGTTACAGTAGTGGCACATATCGTGCCACACCCCAGACCACTTGTAT
>JAKELG010000801.1:0-11212 GCA_021527035.1 Lactarius vividus | reverse complement strand
CGTAGAAGCATGAGCACAAATTCGACCTACCTTTCAACCCTGCTGGGCATAAGGTGCAATGATAGGACAACGCGGTCACTAATCTCGTAGTATTACAACTTAGGCAGGTATGTTCGACGGCCTGTCCCCTTAAGGGAACGTAAGCAGCGTGAAGTTGTGCCAGTGCCGAGTGTCTATGGTGTGCCAGTATACAGTACCTAATCCTCATACATCCCATTTCTTTCACCATTTGAGCCCTTTCAAACCAACACTTTAGCTAATGCACGCAACTCCTCGTCGCCAGTTTTACAGCAACCGCCAACTAGGATTCCGCCCCAAACGCCCTTATTCGTCGCGGCGCGTACGATGTCGCCGAGCTGCCCAGCCCACTTGTCACCATGCCAGGGAGTCTCCCCGCCATGCCAGCCCCACTTACGTGTATCCATGTCGTACGTCTGACCGCCGTTTGGCTTGAGCACGAGCCAGGGTTTCCCACCGCCGACGGCATGGGCCAGCGCCAATCTCCTCCAGAGCGTTGCTCACGGCAGTGACGGCCTTCGCGACGTGCGCAATGGCTGTGCAATTGACGCCGAATGCATCTGGGACTGCATAGCGTGCACCACCCTCGCCACTACCAGCAGCAGCATGCACGTCGCTATCGCCAAAGTACGCAGCGAGCACGTCCCTCGCACCGAGGTGCCCACCACTGGCGCCCACCTGCCGCTCGGGAAACTCGCCGCCCGTATACACGGCGCACACCCACCACGCCTTGCGCTCGAGACCATCGTCCTCGAGCGCCGCGACGGCACGGCGTATGGCGCGCACCTCGCGCGCAAGCGGGACTGTCTCGAACGCGAGCGCGTCGATCGAGCGCCACGTCTGCGCATCGGCTGCGTACGCGCGCAGCCGCTCAAGGTGGAACGCGGCGAGCGCGGCCTCGGCCTGCGCCTCTTGTCCGCGCTCGTCCGCGCGGAAGGCGTTGCGGTTCGGGAGCGCGGAGTTGTGGACGTATGCTTGTGGACCGTAGGGCGGCGGGTAGAAGCCGTCGAACTCGTGTGGGAGGGGCAGCGAGGCGCCGTATGCGGCGAGGGAGAGCGCGATTTTGATGCTGTCGATGGGTTCGTGTGACTCAGCGGTGAAGCGCCTACGCGCCTCGGCGGCGAGGGCGACGGATGAGCGCATAAGTCGTATGGCGTCATCTTGTGAATAACCCGCCCTTGCATACGTGCTGAACGAACCTTGATACCTACGATAATAAGTGGGAATTAAAACTCGAGGAAGAATTCCTCACGACGCCGTTTCGATAAGGCGTGCGCCAGCTCGCAAGAATAAGAGATGCGCCTCGATAACAGACTCGGGATTCTTGATCAGAGCTTCCGAGGACCAGAGGGACGAAGCAGTATCGATTTGAAAGACGTCTTCAAGAGTCGATCCCTGTTCCCCAACCATTAGCCTATTTACGATTACAACGGAGACGGGCCAATGCACCAAACCTCCGTCAATCAAGATGCAAGGGTCAGAAGGGAAGAGCTCAGAGAGACCAGACATCCTCGCTGTTCGAAACAACCAGAATTGATAAGCGCATCACCCATTCCAGCCTACGACGCAAAGACGGTGATAAATGAGGCTGGGAAGAAAAAAGGCAAGCTGGTAGCGGCGAGGTTCGAACTCGCGCGGGTTTTCCCCACTGGGAGTCAAGTATGTTTACTTAAATCCAGCGCCTTAGACCACTCGGCCACGCTACCCATCCACGTTTGGTGCCCTTTGATTCTGATGGTCTATGACGCTCTTCCCAAAATATCAATGACGCTTTTTGGATTGCCTATCTCGGCGACCCTTATTCGTCTAAAGTCCTCGCTCTCCCTCGAGTCTCTGTCTCCACCAACCCGTATTCATCTAACTCAGGCAGCACTCCCACTCAACTGTTGATGATTACAACTAAGGTCGATGTGACGAATTTGAACGGCACTATTGTCATGGCTGAGTTCAGGAATGTGTGTTTGAGGTCATCGCCCCCGGCCCTATCTTCTTGTCCTATTGCGTTTGCTTGACTGTATTTCGTTTGCCTCCTGCCCGTCGTGCTGTCTGTCTGAAACTGTAGTGTTTTCTGGACAGTATGGTCACCGTTCAAACCTGCGTTTTCTGTCTGATCGCTGTCGTGTTCTCTGAATGGTATGGCCATTGTTCGAATCGGCTTTTTTCGTCTCGTTGTTCTCTCAGCTGCACACGGCAAGCGAACGCTCCGCCGGTAGCGTGTGTCGTGTCGTCATTTCGTATTTTCCCTCTTACCCTCCACAAGATCAGCTTCACCTATGTAGTTGTCTATGTTTCATATTGATGCAATTTCGTCCTCTTTTTCAGATATAGACAAAATGGCACATAGGGGTGTCAACACTCCATCGTCGTCACGGTAATTGAGGTGCATGTATGCCACACCTCCCCTCTCACTCACTCTAGACTGATTCGCATACAGCCAGGAGCTATAAATCTACATAAATGCGCCCAACATGCAACAGAACCTTTCCCCCAAATTCTCCGGCCGGGTACCTCTTTTCAACTGTCAATATCACCATTACGGGCCACTTCTTTGATTGTATGCCTTATTCGCAGGCTACTACGCGAAGTTCAAGACATGAATGTGAGTTGTACGCCTCAGCCTGACTCCCTCAGCACAGCGCTGACTCGGACAACGACTTATATCACGTGCACACGTAGGGGCTGCAAACTTACGTCTCTTGGCGTCCTGTACGAGTTTACCAGAAATGATCATAATACCACTGTGAAAAAGGTGGAAGATGTCGCAAGCGCGGTACTGCCTGTGTTGAATGGTGAGGGTGCGAACGGCTGCCGCGAGCTTACTGACTACTTCACCACCTTCATTGAACATATCCATGATGCGCACTCAAACTTCACTTACATTCATGTCATTGAGCCAGGCGTTGATGCCACCACCAATGGAGACGTCACAGATGGTCTGGGGTGTTATCCCTTACATTGTGGCAGGTGACATGGACAGTGCTACCGCAATCAACATGACGAAGTATGGAGGTTTAGTACCCTTGCACGCTACTTCAGTCTCTTCTTTGCGCCTGATCTCTGATGCGTCATAGACACAATATTCTATGTTACAGAGGCTACAGAACCAAGACAGACATGCGAATGCTGACGATAATAAACTCAACAATTCGAGCAGTGTTGGCTGAGTACTAAGCATGACAGCATCAGAATGAAAACACCGGCGTAGAAAGTGTTCATGTAAATATATTTGATGACGGCGACGCAAAGCTACAAGGCTTGAGAAAACTGATGTGAAACTTTGCACAAAGGCCGGCCCATAGGGCCGGTCCGCAGTCGCTAGGTGCCTTTCTTCAATTGCAAAAGGATAGCTTAGAGAAACAAAGGATCCATTTTTTTGAATTACTTCCGATCCTGCATCCGATTCGAACCCACCCACTGGGAAAACAGAGCGAGTGAATGTGAATGAAACAGTAAAGCGATGACTCGATGACGAAGCGACTGGAAAGCATAACTTACGAGGACTTGCAAGTAGACGTTTGTGAAGCTAACCAATCACGCCAGACACATCTAGGTCCTTCAGTACTTCAACGCTGTCGTGCACCCCCCACACTCGACGGCGTCTGTGTGTACGTTTGCAATTGACTCATATTCAATACAGCCAACTTTACCTCTGCTTTCGGTCTCCCCTAAATATCGACGACAACAGCTCACTATTATTTCATATAACCCCGGCCATGCGTTCATTCAACATATTCGCCATGTTCCTTGTGCCAATCCTCGAGTGATGCCTCTGGATACTCCTTGAAAACTTTCTTTTGGCCTTCGGGAAGGCGCACGTAGCCAGGCGCCGATCCCACCATGAGTACCGTCTGACATAAAGGCGTGGTCAGCTCTCTCTATATTCAGGAGCAGACCTATTTTTTTTCAGCACGCACCATCTCTTCCGGTGCTTTCAACTCTGGCTCGTCAATCGCGGATGCGAATGGGTGCAAATGGTCCGGCCTGCGCGGAGAAGCGGTCAGAGGGGCGAGTTTAACGGGAGGGGGGGTTGGGGTTCGCTGCGTACCAAGTCTCGTCCCATAACCAGAGCATCGCCGAGCATTTCGAGCAAAAGTGCCGCTCGCTCGACGCACGCTTCTCTTCCGGCGTGCCGCGCCCGCTCAGTACTGCCTTATATATCCTGTTGCCCCCTAATAGTCACCATACCATCGACGAGACAGAATATGTATGAGGTCATACGAGATGTTTTCCTTGCCTTTGGTGATCTGTAGCGTATGTGCGTGCGCTCCGAGGTTGACCGAACCCCCTGTACCGCCCACCTTGCGGCAGATGGAGCACATGCAGAGTTGATACGGCACTGGCGTACTGGACTGGACGGTGAAAGCCACTGCACCGCAGTGGCAACTTCCCTTGAGTTCGACTGGCATGATGACAATCACAAGGATAGATGTGAAGGAATGGTTGCACACACGCCAAGTCGGAACCCGCAACCACTGACGTCACAGGTACACGCTGCTCTAGATTCACACAGTACAAAGACAATAACAGGGAGCCAACTAGCCAATACATTTTATAGTTTTTCGCCGCTGTCCCCGAGCTCGTCGTTCGGAGCACGCGTGTCTAACGCCGACCCCTCTCCCTTTTCGGTCGCATGCACGGACCCGAACCGCCGCTTCACCATCACCACGCCGAAAACATACAGGGAAAAGACGGACTAAAGCAATTCGAACGTGGCCCTCAGCACTTCGCTCTCTCCTCAAAGCCGCAATACTCACAAATAGCAGTGTCAACCACACAGGCGTGTCATGGCCAGCCGCGACGAGGCCGAGCCACGTTTGATACACAGCAAGCAATATGATTGTGGCACCCAGACCCGCCAGTAACACCATGTGCATGCGGGTGCGGCTCTGCCGTGGGATACGGTAGACCCAGCTCCCGTACGCGCATTGCACAAGATACAACAGCAGAAGATTGGCACTCCCCGCCTACTCGGAGGAAAGATAAGCCATCAGCATGGAGAAGCTAGGTGGGTCACCACGAGCATTACCTTGTGTGCCACTGCCCCACCAGATGCATCGCTATCCATGAATAGATACGCGAGTGTACCCCCCGCAATGAATCCGCCGGCTGAATAAGTGCATAGGTGAGCGAAGCACGACAGGTGGAACGATGAGAGTGGGAGACACGAACCGAGGCCAAGCTGCAGCAGACGGTGTAGCTGGAACGCCCTGGGGCTGCCTGTCATCTTTGCGTATTGGACCACAACCACGCCAGACGGGATTATGATCAAGAACCCTGCTGTGCAAAAAGTGCCGTGCATGAGGCTCGCAAAGCCGCCGCGGCCGGGGCGCTCGCTCCCGCCGTTGGTTTCGCTCTCGCGTCCAGTCTTTCGCTTTCTCATCGTTTTCTTCGTGTCCCGCCGTGGTATCCGGCCCAGAGCTCTCAGCTGGGGTGAAATGCGGGAGTGTGGGGGGACACTAGCTCAGAGGGAGCGGACGCGGTGCGCGTCAGATTGAGCGTGCCAGTGGCCGCTCCTTCGATGGATCGAGATATCCGCGTCTGCGTCCGCAGACCCTGGTGGGGTACGGACTGAAAGCCCAGATGATGTTCTGCATACCGTCATTTCGGGGCCTGCAGGACAGTATCGATCCGAACTGTCAGTACACCAAAAGATTCCCCTCCAAAGGACACCCAGAATAAGAAAGCTAGGCTTCTACTCACCCGTCGGGTGAACGCTATCTGAGGGTGCTCCCCGGTAACCTACACAGAACGCACCAAGTCACAAAGATCTTAGATAAAAAAGGTCGTGGGAGACGCACCGATGTATCGGAAAGGGAGAGCTTTGCAGTGAACGGAGGGCTCGGATCCGGGCGTCGGCATAGTCTCGTAAGGCGACTTGCGCTGAGAGAGCGTTACGGAACCAAAGCCATCGTCCGCATCGCGCGAAGGCCACACGACCACCATGGGGCTGTCGGCCATGTTACGCCCAAACCCGCTGCGTAGCCCGTCAGCGTCAACCGAGTTTTTGTGAGAGACGGGTTGCGTGTATAACGTACATGGCCATCCAGCCCAGCCTCTGCTCACCTGTGCTGCGCAGGACATCTGTCATCGCCCATCGGGCGCAAATCAAAAACAGTTGGCCGTTCGGATGCGGTAAAGTCACGGCACGTACATCGTGCTGTTGCGCCGTTCACCTCACACTCGATACACATCACCTAGCATTACAGTGGTCGTAGGACCGTCTCGTCTCCTGATGAAAAGAAACTGTTCACGCACATCACTGCACAGAGAGTCATTGGCATTGCCAAACCACTGCCTTTTTTGCTGCAAAGCGGTGGCGGTTGAGGAATTGTGCAACGTGCAGGAGGGAGAATAAACGCGCGCACTGGATTGGAGGAGACTGGGTTTGCTGTACTCTTGACAGGCGATGCGGCGAGGAAGAGGGCCGCTGCCAGCAATAGTTTCATCGTATCGCCATTGGATATCCTCATCGAAACGGCCAAAGAATCGGAGGCGTTTGGACACTCTCATGGGTATGGCCCGCCTAAGTTAGTAGTCCGTGGTTTACGTGGGGGCGCGGGATTGGCAAGCGCCGAGATGGGGTCCGGACCTCCGGTTGTCGTTTACAAACAAGCGCCAAATTGATCGTGATATCTGCTGGTGCTTCTTTGGCATGTCTCCAGTGTCTGAAAAACGGACCCTGTGACTGGTAACTCCGTGGGCCGGGCCGGGACACAATCATGAATTGACGATCGACGAACGCACAAGGCCTATCACTCGACCCTGACTTCATATGACTTTGTGGCGAGAATTTCTGCTCGAACATGTGAAGTTCCCACTTCTTGATCCCATCGAAAATCGAACTGTCGGTATGACCGACATATCCCTTGAGGTTGGGGTTATTGCTCCAGAGTGGAGAGCCAATTATGCGGTGCCAGATGAGACTCTAGTTGAGCACCTTTATCAAACTCTTGACAACATCCTTGAGGACACCGTTTTCCCGGGTGATTCCCAAAACAATCTCCTATTGAAGTTTGGGTGTCATCTGCAATTCCATACCATTGGCACAAGAGAGATAGAGGAAACGATATGGTCTACAAATACAAATGAAACCGAGGCAAGAATCCTGGATTCTCACTCACAGCTGAGCAAGTCTGGCTGACTCTTGAGACAGAGTCGGGTGATATAGGATAATGGCATTTTTCCTGCCACAACCTTCTGTTTGGGAGCCTATGGTGGATACCCCTTTACAAAAATTGTGGAACATGTTGAGCAAGGTCTCTCCTCCAAGGTCAATTATCTTGGGATGGTAGACAATAAATGTGTTGTCCTTGTTGAAGCGAAATCACCTTCAGTCATGAAGGAAGTGGGTAGTTCACTGCCAGGGGATACATTTGAGTTGGACTGGACTCCTGGTGGAGATCTAGTATCTAAAATTCTCCTTGAGGTGAGTACACAGTCCTTAGATGCAAAACTGATTTTAGCAATTCATTTAACTGACCAGGCCACTTTGTATCTGGGTCTGAGCAAGATGGAATGGTTATTCCTTATGTGCCATAACAACTGGATCATTTGCTGTCTTGTCAGTGACAAGGATACCCTTTCTCACCCATGTTCAGTATTGAAGGCTCCTCTGAACTGTTTTGGGCATTTCTTGGCACCATTTTGTTGGTTTTAGAAGGCACTCCTGTCCAGGCCAGCAAATTGAACCCCACTAAGGTGTTTAACACTATTCTGGAAGAGGAGGAAGGTGAATCTTCATCTGAAGACAACATCTATTGTTACATCCTAGCTGTGAAGAACGTACTGCCACTTGACAAATACGTTCAGTCTGACAAGGGGTTGGTAGAGCCGGGGGCGAAGTGTCGGATAACAGTAGGGAGAATAGGACTGGGAAAGGGCTGCTTGCTTGACCAACAGAACTTGGCGCTCAGCCAAGGGATAGTGGCGCTTGTGAGAGGGGCTACGTCCACTCACTGAAGGGGCACTGTTGACAGAACTCAGCGCTCAGCTGAGGGGTAGTGGCACTTGTCAAAGGGGCTTCGTCCAATGACTGAAGGGGCACAGGAGGTGAGAGGCAGGCAGGAGAGTTGTCAGACTTTGAAGGGAGTACAAAGGAGTACACAAAGTGGACAGTCTGAGGACTGATCCATGGAATTCGCAGGCCTTATATACCTAGGGACATGGTCTGTGCATAGGTGTTTAGGGCAGGCTTAGGGCCTTTCCACGGGTGCTGCGGAAACTGCGCAGGGAATATCCGAGTACTTCTAATAATAGCGTCCAATCGCAATAAGTAACGGGATCGTACGATAGATCTGCAGTCCAATCAGAATAATGCATAGGGTGGTACGACTCTTCCGCAGTCGATGGTGCGATATGACGCAATCCGCAGTCAATATGACGCGATCCGCAGTCAATATGACGCGATCCGCAGTCAATATGACGCGATCCGCAGTCAATATGACGCGATAATGACGTGACTGCTCCGCAGTCCAATAGGATAAATCCGTGACAGTGGCACGACTGCGCCGCAGTCGGTGACGTGTTGGCGATGTGTCTTCTCTATCAGCCAATGGGATAATTCCTTGGATATGGTACGATTTGCTCCAAATCGTGGGGTGGATCTTGACAAATGGGAATGACTCTTCCATAGTCCTCAGGGGGGTGCTCTGCACGTGGTTACGTCACGTGGTGGATAAACAGAGACTTATCACGTGATCGATCACGTGATCGTCGGAGTATGAAATTCGAACTCCGCTTCCAGATTTCCCAATTAGGAAGGTGATTACGTAAGACCGGGCCGGTCCGGAACGGTCTTGAACGCCTGAGTCGTGAACGAGTTTCTAGGTTCACGACACTAGCAGGGACGTAGATTCGAGGGATTTGATATCACACAAGTATCAAGCGAAGATGTCTGTTGTCTTATTGCTATGAAATACAAGTGGTCTGGGGTGTGGCACAATACGTGCCACTACTCTGTAGTTAGGGCTCCTCACCTGAAGTGTATAACACTTCTCTATACTCAGTCTTGTGAGTACACAGAGTCTAACAGGTGTGACGCATTGATATAGTTCAACTGCAAAGACTTTGATGATGTCCGGATTAGGGACTGAGGTAGGGGGTGCACAAGTAGAGGGGAAAAGGCGAAGTCACACCAAAGAGCAAAGGCAAGGTTGCTAGATTGCAAACAAAGCCAAGTCTGGCTTCCTACAGTGTAAAGTACTGTTGAGACGTCACCAATTGAAGTGTGATGTCTCGTGGGATATGATTGAGTCATTCCCTGCCTTTTTTGGTATCTGACCCTTATGGTTAGATTATGGACTTTCGGACTTGTACGGACCAGTTATTGTTTATCTTTATTTACAGATCCTTATTTGGTTCTTATTGTTCTTATTGTTAAGATACTGGACTTAACCACTTTAGGCAGTTTTATTGTTCTTTGCCCTCCAATGGCGTTTCTCCCTCTGGCACACAGACCAGGTGTATTTTGTTTGGATCACCAGTGCGCACAGACCATTCTTAGCTAAGCATCCTGTATATAAGGTCTGCTGTTTTCACCCTCACACTTCAGAGTTTTCTTCACCTCTGAAGTGTAAGTCCTTTTACTACTAAGCCTCTCTACCTTACGCTGACATTAGTATAGTTACTTTTGTGTCTCTAGGTGTGTAGCACTGCTATAGAGTTTTCTTCACCTCTGAAGTTTACTTTTGTGTCTCTAGCATTCTGCTATCTTTGTCTCACTGTTAGTGCTGCCTGCTCAACAGGTTATGGGCCCTGGACGCTCATACTAACAGCTGTTACTCCAGATCTACCTCGTGTCTTGCTCACTTTGCAACCACATCTCTTGTCATCTTCAATCCCCTCAGTGAGCATCATTCTATCCTCTTATCTTGACACATTCCTTTCTTGTCCACCAGCATTTATGAATGTCGTGCCATTTTGGCTAGCCTCTTAGGAGGTTCTTGCGAAAGGCACTAGGGAGCTGTTAAGTCAGCAGACGTGACCTTAAGTTCCCCTGTGTGCACTGTCCTCACTACTTATTTTCTTTTCCCAGTTTTCATCCAGAAGTGCTTTCATAGGCCAATAGGGGAAGACCCTTGCAGCTATAGGCCACCTTAATGGTTGGGAGATACTCGGTTAATACCTGGGTCTCTTTAAGGGGTGTGAAGGCCTGGTTAATAGTCAAACCCAGAAGTCCTTCCCTCTGACACAACTAGGGGTTGCTACTATAATTAGAAACTACTATACATCAGTGCTAAGACCCTTATTGGTCTGGTCTAGAGACTCCACAGACGGCAATTGGAAATGATGTTGGAGTTGATCCTCATCTTTCCTCTTGGAACTTGCTGTTGGCTCCTCTCTAGGGCACTGCCCCTCTGTCCACTAGTGAACCTGAGTAGCCCCTGAGGACGGCCTAAAGGTTAGGACACGCTCTCCGGGAAACCCTTCGCCGGGAAGTACCCCAGATGTGACTCTGCTTGACCCTGATTAAAGCTATCACTAAGACTGCTTGCCCTTCTTTGAAGGTCCCAGTGGTAACAGGTGGACAGATGGGGTCTAGTTATCTTATATATGATTTGCACATGTAGTATCCCCTAAGTTGCACACCTTGGGGTGTGACACCTTGAGTGTTACGGAGTATAGCGCTCTTATGGCTGGACCGCTACATTTCCTATCAAGATCTGGACTGGTTCTGACTGCTCCTCGGAACCAGATTTTTTAACCAACAACATCTCAAATGGCTTCTTTTCAACCTTGTCTTTCCTCCCTCTGTTCAACTCGCCAAGTTGGATGGCACCAACTGGCAGTCCTGGGCTCAAACCTTCACGTCCCTCATGTTGATGAATGGTTGTTCCAGGCACCTCACCCATGATGACCCTGGTGCGATCCCCCCAGCACCCTGCCTTGCCCGCAGGTGTTGCTGGGCCCACTTGTCCCACGGACGCAGGAACTGGCTATGTTGGCAATGTGGAACAAAAAGAGGAGGTAATTATTGGCCTCCTATATCTATCTGTTACCACGGAGGTTCTATCTGGGATCACATCCCGAATCCTCTTCCCAACTGTGCACAACAAATTTGTGCAGTGGAGACCTTGTATGGTGCAGTTGGCTCTATGGCCACTTTCAATTTATGGGTTGGCTTGGTCAATACCAAGCTGCAGGAAGGTCGCCCCTTCCTCCCTCAACTCCAAAAAATGCTGGACTTGAGGAATAC
>JAKELG010000800.1:0-11241 GCA_021527035.1 Lactarius vividus | reverse complement strand
CAACGGAAGACAAGGCACTCAAGGAATGGATCGACGAACAACTGGCCAAAGGGTATATTAGACCCTCTAAATCCCCGTACGCATCATCCTTTTTCTTCATCAAAAAGAAGGACGGAAAGCTACGCCCTGTACAGGACTACCGGAATATCAACAACTGGACGATACGCAACCAATACCCCCTCCCGCTCATCCCGGAACTCATCGCAGACCTAAGCGGAGCGTTCATATTCACCAAACTGGACATCCGCTGGGGCTACAACAACGTAAGGATCAAAGACGGAGACCAGGAAAAGGCTGCGTTCAAAACAAAATACAGCCTCTTCGAACCAACGGTAATGTTTTTCGGGCTAACCAACTCTCCGGCAACGTTCCAAACCATGATGAACGAGATCTGCAAAGACCTCATCGCATACCATGAAACCAAAGGCACAATCATCAGGGTGTATATGGACGATATAGGTATAGCCACTCGGTCAACAGAACAAGCACATATCAACGCAGTACACGACATTCTGGACTTACTAGAAGAAAACGACCTGTTCCTTAAACCGGAAAAGTGCATCTTCCACGCTCCAAACATCGATTACCTGGGGGTAATCATTGAAAAGGGGGTGACACGCATGGACCCCGTCAAAATTTCCGGCATCAAAGATTGGCCAACCCCCAGAAACGTCAAACAGGTGCGATCGTTCCTAGGCTTCTGCAATTTTTACCGCGCTTTCATCCGAAATTTCGCCACACACGCCCGCCCCCTCAATAAACTTACGCGAAAGGACACGGAATGGACATGGACAACCACGGAACAAGAAGCGTTCGACAAAATCAAGAAACTAGTCACGGAAGAACCGGTTCTCGCGCATGCCAAGCTAGAAGATCAATTTGAACTAGAAGTAGACGCCTCAGGATTTGCAGTAGGAGCGGTACTCCTCCAATGCAAAGAAGACGGAAAAAGACATCCCATTGCGTACTACTCGAACACGCTCAGCACCGCGGAACGGAACTACGACATCTACGACCTGGAACTCTTGGCAATTGTAAAAGCACTTCGGAACTGGCGCCACTACCTAGCAGGATCACCGCACAAAATCAAAGTATTCTCGGATCACATGAACCTTCAATACTGGCGCTCCCCGCAAAAGATAAGTCGCTGGGTGGCAAGGGAAGTACTAGAACTCTCAGAGTATGATATCGAGATTCACCACATTAAGGGAACGGCAAACGGACGAGCCGATGCCCTATCTAGGCGACCGGACTACGACCAAGGGGAAGGAGATAATGACCAAGTCACGGTACTACCCGATGACATCTTCGTCAGGGCCGCAGCAATAGATACGACGGAAGACCCCCTCCGGATCAACGCCACCATATCAGTACAAGAAATGGAAAAGACTAACCCGGTATACGCCCAGGACGACAACAAACTCCGCCCCTGGATAGACCCACACGGACTAAAGAAGATCGAGGGCACCTGGTACAAGGATGGACGACGAGTAGTAACAGGGGGGCTCCTCGAAAAGCGAGAACTCATCAAGAACCATCACGACCCTCCAGTATACGGACACCCGGGAATTAGTCGAACCATCAAACTCATAGAACGATATTACTGGTGGCCAGGCCTCAGGAACGAAATCACAGACTACGTCAAAGGATGCGCCGACTGTCAGAGGATCAAGGTCAACACCAGGGCCATCAAAGCACCATTACGCCCAATTTTCCCAAAACCCAAAGCTATGCCTTTTGAAACTATCGCGCTTGATTTCATCACTAAACTTCCGGAAGCACAGGGCTGCGACACGATCCTCACAATAACGGATCATGATTGCACGAAAATGTCCTTATTCATCCCGTGCCAAGAGGAAATATCGGCCGAAGGAACAGCCGCTCTATACGTCAAACACGTATTCCCCCGATTCGGATTACCAGGGAAGATAATCAGCGACCGCGACCCCAGATTCGCCTCAAAATTCACACGCGAATTGTGCAAACTCTTGGGAATCGAACAAAATATCTCCACGGTGTACCACCCACGAACCGATGGACAGTCAGAACGCACAAATTAATGGCTAGAACAGTACCTAAGATTCTGGGTCAACGAACGACAAGACGATTGGATCCACTACCTCCCCATGGCTGAGTTTACGCACAATAATTGGCCCAGTGAAACCACTAAAGAATCCCCGTTCCAGCTCCTCATGGGGTACAACCCCCGCGCCGATTGGACCGACAGACCCTCACCAATTCCGCAGGTGGCGCTCAGGGTCAAACAATTCAAGGAACTCCGACAGCGCGCGCAGTCACTGATGATCAAAGCGCAGCAGGGGTGGATCAAGGCCAAAGATACGCCCAAGTTCCAAATTGGAGATCAAGTGTGGCTAGAAGGACGCCACTTACGCACGCACCAACCAACGGCGAAACTAGCGGCGCGACGCCACGGCCCCTTTAAGGTCGCTCAGGTGATGTCCGCAGTTAATTATCGATTAGAACTTCCCACGCAGTGGCAGATTCACCCAGTGTTCCATGTGGACCTCCTGACGCCCTATCGCGAGACGACCACGCACGGACCAAACTATCAGCGCCCACCGCCGGATCTAGTTGGTGGCGAAGAGGAATACGAAGTCGAGAAGATTCTAGACTCTCGGCGATTTGGCAGAAGTCGCAAATTGCAATATTTGGTCAAGTGGAAGGGATATCCCGACTCAGACAACCAGTGGGTCAACAAGGATGACGTATTCGCAGATGATGCGATTCGGGAATTCAAAAATTCCAACCCCGCCCGCAAGACACATATAAACGCAGGGAAATCCCAAGAGATGTCCCCATTCTCTCCCTCTCCCACCTTCACTGCTCATGTGCTCTCAGTCCCCGATCAACTTCCGCTATGTCGTCAACGACGAACTATCCGCACCTTACCGAGTACAGTCCACGCCACCGTCACCCCTGTCGTCTACCCTCGCCCTTCACCAGCGAGGAAGTCGTCCTCCTTCCCCCAGGCCATCCCCAGTTCCTTCGCCGACCCCCACTGTTTATTCCGAGAGCAACCAGCCCAACTACCTCGGAGATCACTACATCCCGACCCGAGCGCCCACTCCAGCGGGCGACGAACAACAGGGGTACGTACCCAGCCGACCCACTTCACCAGCGGGCCCCGACGACTCGGGAGACCCATATGACCCGGCGGAGCGCCTCGAGACGCATCAGTATCTACGTTACGCCACCCATCTCACCACGACACACTCGGAAACCCCCCCGCTTTGCGGACCCACCGGGGAAGTTATCACACTACCGGCGTCGTATCCATCCGCGGTTCACCACGATCCGAAAGAGGAATCTGTGCAGGAGACCGAGAGTCGTGCGGAGACACCCCCTCCCAGGGGGTATCAGTTCAACAGGGGAGTCCATTACATTCCCTTCCAGATTCACGACGCTCAAGAACGTCTTTGGCCCGCCCGGTATACTCAGCTCATCCTCACCGCCGATCCCTTCGTCCTGGCCTTCAGAGCCGGGTGCAATCAACAATATGGGAAGCCCGTCCACGCCGTCCCCTACTACGACGAGCAGTCCTCTACCCCCTCTTACACCGACGACGACCTCACGTTCCTGCTCTCCGACGCAGGACTAGTCGACTCGGTCGACCAAGCGCTCCTTCATATGAAGGACGCGACTCTCACGGCCGAAGTACACCGCTATCGCTGCATGACACTCAGATGGCGGGCACAGCAACATCGATTGGCGGCGGAGCAGATGAAGCTGGAGCGCATAGAGATCGAGCGCAACAGGTGTGTCTCCCGACTTCAGCGAGCACATGCGGTGGACCGCATAGAGAACGTTCGGGCCTCGCTCCATCGAGGGCCCAAGGTGGAGCAGGACGCCGAGGAAATCGCCCGCATCCGAGCCCTCCGTGAAGTTGGCACCAACCCTCTGGCTATCATGCGTGGTCAAGCTGGGGCTTGACGCTGAAAAGGGGGTGATGTTACGTTTCGTCTCGGACTGTACGGACCGGTTGTGAACTCTGACGCGATCATGATGACTCGGCGCATTAGTAGTAATACGTCATGGACTTCGGATCTTACTGCCTCGTGTTGTGCTGACTGATGACCCTCTATTGTTGTACGTGATCGTAATTAGGCTTGCTGACTGATGCTTCATTGTTGTACGTGTTTCGGATTACAAGGATGACTGCGCATTCTATTGTTAGAATACGCTACTTACGCTATTGGTTACTTACGAGTTCGAGCGGAGCTAGAACTAGTTCCCTTACTTGTATTTAAACTCGCAGTAGTATGGACCAGGATCCCCATCTTGGTCTTCTTCCAAATACCACATCTTCTACTCGTCTCCTGTGCTAGGGACTCAAGGCGTCCCTAAGTGAACTAGCTCCGGCATATCCCCCGTGACCAAGAGGGATCCCCGTGACTTCGTCTCCATCTTCCTTGTGAATGGTAGACCAGCCGACCGTAACCTATCCACCTGGTACCACGTGTCACCTCGTCTTTGAATATCTCAACTCGCGTACCGCTCGTCCCACCCACTGCTATTACATCGTCGACAACCTCGAGTGGGAGTATATCCGCAAAGTCCCCAGTCCACCTCCCAACGTCCCCGTCGCTGAGACGTTGTATACCTATCGAGACTCCACAGGCACGTATTGGCCTCATCCCGCCGTTTTCCCAGAGCACTCGGACAACCACAGATTTTACCCCCGAGGGAACCCACGTTACAACAGCGTCTAAGTCAGACAAACGTCCGTGGTAGACGTTACAATATGACCCATGTTACGTTTGGCCCTCCGGAACGCGCCACTACGCCACCTCGTGACCAAGAAGATTCGTCCCCAGTGCAATTTGTCGCCTGGAGTCCCGCAAAAGACCCGTTGGATGCCGATGCGCAAGCAGCCGAAGAAGCCAAGGCAAGAGAACGCCTTTACAAGTACCACCGAAGTCGCGCTATGCACCTGCGCGCAGCCATACTGGCCGAACAGTATATGTTCCCGCAAGATCCACCCCAAGGTCCGGAAGATTAGCGCCGGATGACGTCATTGCCCGTCACGTGACCCTGGCACGTGACCTGGCCTAGAATGCACCAGAAGAGTCCAGATGAGCTTGTGCCTGGATTAGAACGTGTGTTATCGATTGTACCTGGTTTGTGATCCGTTACTACATTTGTCTTGACTTTCCCATGCCTCGTCCCTGTGGCTTGATGCGCCCATGGACTGTATGTTTCAGCCACCATCAGTGGCGTTGGACATGTGTTTTCCGCAGTTCCGCAGCTTCCGCAGCATTCATGTGACAGTTGTATTAGGGTTTCAGCTGAGTTCCAATAGCTCTCCCTACGAGTATAAGTAGCACGTAGAAGCGACCTTAGACGGTAGCTTTGACTTCTTGTATAGTCCGTACAACCTAGTCCGAGTAGTCCCTCAGTCCCCTCTGCTCTCAATCCACCTCCTCTTCTCTCTGCCCTACGTGCCCTCGGAGTTAGTCCAGCATCACAGCGGCGTCCGTACCCTACGCAGACCTCAGAGTCAGCCCCTCTGCTACAGCGGTGTTCCCCTTCTCTTCCCTATCACGTGACCGATTGATTGAGCATGCCAGCTCAGCATATACGAGCGAAGTCATTCTTTTCTTTTATCTCTTTGTTGCTATCCGAGTCCTGCAGATCGTCCGTTTCGGACTTATCATCGACGAGCAAGAACGACAGCAAGCGCTAGCTCAGGCGACAGAACAAGAGCGAGTCAACACCTAGGCCGTTAGGAATCCCTTGAAAGCCGGTCGAGTGCGATCTCCCGAAGTGCGCCCTACGGAGCGTAACAACCCACGTGCTGATTGGCTCGATAAGCCCTTGCCAATCCCACAGGTCACCACGAGGCTGGAGCAATTCCGAGAAGCTAGAAGAGAAGCCCACGAACTCATCAAAAAGGCACAACTCATGTGGGTCAAACACCGCACCACCCCGGAATTCCGACTCGGAGATTATGTGTGGCTAGAAGGACGCCATCTGAGAACCAATCAGCCGACTCCCAAACTAGCGGCCAGAAGACATGGACCCTTCAAGATCACACGTGTTCTCTCACCGGTAAACTACCAATTGGAACTTCCCACACAGTGGAGCATCCACCCCGTGTTCCACATCGATCTTCTCACGCCCTACCGTGAAACACTCATGCACGGAGAAAACTTCCAGCGCCCAGCACCCGATTTGATAGAAGGAGAAGAAGAATATGAGGTCGAGAAAGTTCTAGACCATCGGCTCTTCGGCAGAAGAAGGCGTCTGCAGTACCTAATCAAATGGAAGGGGTACCCTGACTCGGAGAACCAGTGGGTCGACAAAGATGACGTATTCGCCAACGAGGCCATAGCTGAGTATCAATCATCGAATCTCCGACGCAAGCATCACTTAAGAACAGCACTAGCCGGGTCACAAACCCCACTACTCTCTCATCGTCTTCACTCTGGCTTCCTCTCATCCCTTATCGCAAACATGTCCATTCCCTCTGCCACCGAGGCCATTGCTCGTGTTGCCCGTAACACGGGCCCCATCACCTACCAAGAACTCTCCGACGCGCTCCAATCCGTCATCCCGGCCAGCTACGCCGACGGAACCAGCAACCCCACCACCTGGTGGATCCTCTCCCAAGACAGACAACGTATCAACGAGGTCCCTTTCACGACGGCCGAAGTTGATCGGCTTCGCGCAGCTCTCCCAGAGTCTGCGCCTCCCTCACCTCGACCTCTCCAGGTCCGAATCGAGTACCGAACCAAGGAAGAAGTCCAAGACGCAAGCGACGGTCGACTGGGAGCGGTGGAAGGAGCAACAGTGGAGGCAAGTAGCGGAGGACTGGCAGAGAGCGCAGCTGAGGAAAGCGGCCAAACGGAGGCGAGAAGCGCTTCGGAGGTGACGAGAGTGGACGCAGGAGAGGAAGGAGCGGCAAGAGGCGAGGAAACAATCCTCGAGCAAGTCCGAGGGAGCTTAGCGGACAGCTATCCAGCTGAGCACCCTCTCATCTCCACCGCCACCGATACTGATAACCCCGCCGAAACCCCTTACGCCTGCGACACTCGGGGGCGCCCACTATACCGAGGCGGCGTGCGTGCCGACGCACCCCCTCCATTCCCACTATTCCGACTTCGACACACTACCATGGGCCCCCCACCTCACGGGTATCACTACAACCGCGGGGAGGACTTCATCCACTACCCCATCAACAACGGACAAGGACGGACGCGCCAGGCCGCGTACGTCCAAGTCATCATGGGCTCCAACCCCATCGTACTCGGGCTGGTGGAAGACAGCGAGAAGGTCTACTCGCAGCCACTCTACGCCGAACCGCACGTCAAGGCCACGGGGAAGGAACAGTATCCCCAAGAAGACATGCACCTATTCGCTGGCAGTTATCACGACCGCCCTCGCCTCAATCGCGCCATCGGCGAGCTCCACGACGTGAGCCTGAAGGTGGAGGTCCACCGTTATCGGGCCTACACGTACGAGGCTGAGAGGATGGAGCAACGGCTCCACCAACTCGCCGCTGCGCTCGGAGGGGTCAAGGTGGAGTTGGGGCGGAGTAAGTTCCGGCTCGAGATGGCTAACGCACTAGAGAGGATCGAGGAGGTACAGGAAGGTTGGATGACGGGCCCTCGCCTCCGCCGGCGTCATGGGCGCCGCAGCTGAAAAGGGGGTGATGTAACGGACGGACTATACGAGTATGAAGTGAACGCTTACTACACGGTTGTGACTACAGTAGTAAGTAGAGATTAGTCACGGACTTCAGATCAGTCATCACGAGTAGCACTAGCATGTGATTGTTAGTATTACTCATTACTAGGATAGCGGTAGTAGGGTTCGAGCTACTTACGCTACGGGTTATCGGACTCACAGAGGAGCTTTAAAGCTACCTCTTATATGTATAAATAGTGGACTCGGAAGACCAAGAAACGCCATCTTGGTCTTCTTCCTAAATACCACTTTCTCCTTCCTCTTGTCAGACCTTCGTGTCTTGGTTCTCAACTACCCTTGACCTTCGAGTCTAAGGCTTATCACCATTTCGTGTCAGCAAGTCTTTGTTGCCCTAGTCTTGACCCTTCGGGCCCTCTGGACTGCCTTAGTCGTATTTCAGGGGATTATCCACACCTATCTGCGTTATAGCGAAACTCGCTAAGTCGTGAACGCCCTCATACGCGTCCAAGTCAGACTAACGCCGGTGGTAGCGTTACAGCCACGCAGAAGAGCAACCACTAGCCGGATGACCGAAACTGACTACTATACGCAGGAAGAACCCCTGGCGCAGGCCTGAGCGGCCAATACGGCACCCCCACAGCAAAGGGTGAAGGATTGGTTGGCCGGGGTGGCAGGGGAGACAGACGACATAAAGGACCTCATCCTCCAAGAAATGTGGGGGAAAGAGGGTTTTCAGAATGCCTGAACCCATCGGCCTGGGTGAGGGCAGTCAATTGTAACTCTGTAATCATGACTCGCTATCGATCTCTTCGAATTCCAGTCTCGATTTGCACAAGTTACGCTATGGCCGATATCAGAACACTAGTAGATTCGGGGGCAACGGATAACTTCATACACCCTTCGTTTGCCAAAAGAATGGGCCTCGGACTACAAACGCTGGAACATCCGAGAAAAATATGGAACATAGACAATACGGAAAACAAAGCGGGCAGTATCACTCACTTCGTAGACCTTGACATCCAAACTAACCAACGGCAACAAAAAATGCACTTTCTAGTCACCAACCTAGGAAACGAAGATTTGGTACTCGGATATCCCTGGCTGGCAACATATGAACCCACGATCAACTGGAGATACGCGACTATACACGAAAAAATGCTGCTGGTAGTAATCTGATCAATCAACCCCAACAAGGAAAATCACATCATAGGAACCACTGTCACGGAAGAAGAAAAAGAGGACATTATAGAAGAACTAGAAGAGGAAAGTCACCTACGCACTACCGCCACGGAACTCACCATTGAAGCTAAGCAGTTCCATGATAAAGTAGAACTTCCCGCGACTTACCAACAGTTCGCAAAGATCTTCAGCGAAGAAGCATTCAACCGGTTTCCCCCTTCTCAACCATAGGACCATGCAATAGAGTTTAAGGAAGGCACACCATTGGCGATCAACTGCAAAGTCTACCCTATGACCCAAGAAGAAGACGGCAAACTCAAAGAATTCCTAGACGAACAACTAAAGAAGGGGTATATACAACCCTCCAAATCTCCTTACGCATCATCCTTCTTCTTTATCAAAAAGAAGGATGGAAAACTACGACCAGTACAAGACTATAGGAAGATCAACACAGTCACCATTTGCAACCAATACCCCCTCCCTCTCATCACCAACCTCATTACGGATCTTAGTCAAGCACACACTTACACCAAGCTAGATGTCCGATGGGGGTACAACAACGTGAGGATACAAGAAGGAGATGAACACAAGGCAGCGTTTAAAACACAGTACAGACTCTTCGAACCCACGGTCATGTACTTTGGACTCACTAATTCGCCAGCGACCTTCCAAACGATGATGAATACCATATACCAAGACACCATTGCGAAACATGAACAAAAAGGAACCGTCATATGAGTCTACATGGACAACATCGGTATAGCCACGAGGGACCCGGCAGGGCAAAAAGAACACGAAGAGGCTGTAAGTGACATACTACAGGTCGCAATGGACCACGACCTCTACTTCAAACTTGAAAAGTGCCTCTTCAACAAGCCACGAATGGATTACCTGGGGGGTAATCCTTGAAAAGGGGGTAACACGCATGGACCCAGTAAAAATTTCAGGCATCAAAGATTGGCCCATGCCAACTAAGGTCCATGATGTACGCTCATTCCTGGGCTTCTGCAATTTTTACTGACTCTTCATTCGCAGCTTCGCCACACATGCCAAACCTCTCAATAAACTTACGAGGAAGGATACAGAATGGAGATGGACAGATGAAGAAGACAAGGCCTTCAAGAAGCTCAAATCCCTGGTCACGGAGGAACCAGTACTAACCCACCCAAAACTAGACGACCCATTCGAACTGGAAGTGGACGTGTCAGGATTTGCGACCGGAGCAGTACTGCTTCAGAAGAAAGAGGACGGCAAAAAACACCCCCTTGGTTACTACTCGGCCACCCTGAATGAAGCTGAGTGAAACTACGACATCTACGACCTGGAACTCCTTGCCATCGTCAAGGCACTCAGACATTGGAGACCACTATTGGCCAGATCCCCACACAAATCAAAATCTACTCTGACCACATGAATCTCCAATACTGGAAACTCCCACAAAAGATAAGCCGAAGGGTAGCCAGGGAAGTACTCGAGCTAATGGAGTACAACTTCGAGATTCACCACATCCCAGGAAAGAAAAACGGTAGGGCCAACGCCCTGTCACGAAGACCGGACTATGACCAAGGAGAGCAAGACAATGAGAACATCGTAGTTCTACCAGAAGATGTATTCGCAAGGGTTACGACCGTACAAACCATACAACAACCGCTGCAAACCAAAATCACCCTCCGCTACTGGGTAGACCCACACCAGCTAAAGTATGTCGACAGAGCATGGTATCGACAAGGGAAGTATGTCATTACAGGTTCACTAGACGAAAAACGAGAGCTCATATTGGCCCATCACGACCCACCGGTGCACAGACACCCCAGAATTGCGAGAACTACGCAACTAGTGCAATGACGGTACTGGTGGCCGGAACTGAAACTGGACGTACGAAACTATGTCCAGGGGTGCGCAGAGTGCCAGAGACACAAAGTCAATACACACCCGACCAGAGCCTCATTAATGCCCATAACCCCCAAGGAGAACGCACTACCATTCGAGACTATAGCCCTCAACTTCATCACCAAGCTCCCCACATTGCAAGGCTACGACTCCATCCTTACAATAACGGATCACAACTGTACCAAGGCGTCTATATTCATACCTTGTAATGAAGAGATCTCCGCTGAAGAATCCGCTGGGCTCTATGCAATTCATGTCTTCAAACGATTCAGACTCCCGTCAAAGATCATCAGTGACCGAGACCCTCACTTCGCATCCAAATTCACAAGGGAACTCTGCAAAATCCTGGAAATTCAACAGAACATCTCGATGGTGTACCACCCTCGAACAGATGGACAATCGGAAAGGACAAACCAGTGGCTGGAACAATATCTTCGATTCTGGGCCAATGAGCGACAAGACAACTGGGCGGCGTTCTTACCCATAGCAGAATTCGCTCACAAT